>JAVTVY010049130.1:0-23907 GCA_036873755.1 Hanleya hanleyi | reverse complement strand
AATGGCGGATCTTAGGTGGTCAGAATTTATATCTATTCACTTTGCATCAGCATCTTTTCATTTTATGTAAATTTTCATCAGTTACCAGTAAACTGTCTAATTTACATATTTGTAACTTGCTAAGCAAACCATGAACACGTAAAAAACATTGACCAAACTGATTGTTTGAGCAAACAACTTCCAGGATCAAAACTTGACTTCTGAATAATTTTCAACATATTTTGTGAGCCTCGCCTAAAAAGTGAAAGTTAAAATTAACAGTTTGTGTCACGCATAGTGATAATATTTAAGTACATGTACCATAATTATCCAATTTATAATGTAACAAAATCCACATTAAAGTAACAAAATCTCATTTTTTGGGGCAAAGTCATCCCACAGGGCCAAAGACACCGCGTTTTACGGTACCTGGCTTGCAGCAGACTGATCAAAGGTGTGAGAAATTAGTTGGGTGCATGTTTTGGAGATAAATTAAACAATCACTTGCATGTAACTTATCACTGATTGATTGAACTCAAGCCTAAGAAATATATTTCTCAAGATAACTAGTCAAAGAGAGGAACATATTGATTGTTGATGTCAATTCAAAATATGGAAGAAATTTTGTCTGCAGGAAAATTTATTACAAAAAAACCCCAACACTACGTTGTTGAAATATTGTTTTGCCCCCCCCCCCCCCCCCATCAAATTATATGATGTGGAAAATGTCTGAATGGGGAAAGGCCAAGTGGGGAAAATGTCTATGAGGAAAGTCTGGTGGGGAAAATGCTGTTTATTTTGCCCATATGGAGGGTGTCACTCCAAACAGCATCTTATCTACCATTCTACAGGCCCTTGTTCCCATCATCTCATCGAACTGTCTGTTCATGTCATTAATGTATAGCTCACAAACTGTACTTGTTTGTCCATCCGTCCGTCCGTCCGTCCGTCCGTACGGATGTCCGTACGTCCGTCCGTAACATTTCGTTTCCGGAGCATAACTTGACAACCGCCACTTGGATTCCTCTCAAATTTGGTATGCAGCTACCATACCATGAGACCTTGCTTGGGATTGCGTTTGGCGCATGTGCGTCTACAGGTGGCGCCACCTAGGGTCATTCCGTAACATTTCGTTTCCGGAGCATAACTTGACAACCGCTACTTGGGTTCCTCTCAAATTTGGTATGTAGCTACCTTACCATGAGACCTCGCTTGGGATTGCGTTTGGCGCATGTGCGTCTACAGGTGGCGCCACCTATGGTCAAAAGTTTCTCATGTCAGTCCATAACATTTCGTTTCCGGAGCATAACTTGACAACCACTACTTGGATTCCTTTCAAATTTGGTATGCAGCTGCCATACCATGAGACCTCGCTTGGGATTGCGTTTGGCGCATGTGCGTCTACAGGTGGCGCCACCTAGGGTCAAAAGTTTCTCAAGTCAGTTCGTAACATTTCGTTTCCGGAGCATAACTTGACAACCGCCAGTTGGATTCCTCTCAAATTTGGTATGCAGCTACCTTACCATGAGACCTCGCTTGGGATTGCGTTTGGCGCATGTGCATCTACAGGTGGCGCCACCTAGGGTCAAAACTTTTTCTTGTCGGTCCGTAACATTTCGTTTCCGGAGCATAACTTGACAACAGCTAATTGGATTTCTCTCAGATTTGGTATGTAGCTACCTTACCATGAGACCTTGCTTGGGATTGCGTTTGGCGCATGTGCGTCTACAGGTGGCGCCACCTATGGGCAGAATTTTCTCAGTTGGTCCGTAACATTCCATTTCTGGAGCATAACTTGACAACGGCTGATTAGATTGTTCTTAAATTTTGTATGTAGCTGCCATTACCATGAGACCTAGCTCAGGATGTTGCATATGCGTCTACAGGTAGTAAGTTTAATATTTCACTTCCCATTTACTTCCTTTTCCTCTTCAATATGGTTATCCAGATGACAGTAATTCGCCTATCTGTTGCAATAGCCCATTTCAAGTCTACACGGTTCTAGTGGTAACAACAGTTAGGTAAAACACAATATGCCTGCATAACCCCATTCTCAACAATCATTATTAACATCAATTTTCTGAACAATCCATTAAACTCATCTGAGTATCGTCACGACACATGCATAGACAATCCGTTAACCGCACTCCAAACGAGCGAGGTCTCATTGTCAACTAGTTACATACTGTGCCGCCACTCATAACATGTATACTTATATTCCTCTACAAATACTCGTCAATTCCTATCAAATGTGCATCCGGGGGTATCTTGTAAGCATGCTTACTGATGATTTCCACTGCCACAATCCCATTCAGCTTACTCGTGAAACGTTAACCACCCCCATGTATCTATGCCCTTACGGGGGGTATCTTGTAAGCAGCCTTACTGATCATTTTGATCAAATGTGTGCATCCCTCAGACTATGCTCTAGTTTGATCACCCCTATATTTTATGGTGGGAAATTTCCCTTCCTGTGATTGAATTATTAGGGGATTTACCGTTCAGAAAATGATTGAAAGTTACAAGTTTTAACACAGGATGGCGGTGTATATAGGTATAGACAGTCACAGGTGATGGTCAGATATCTACGTACCTACATGTACAGATAAAAACAGGAAAATATGAATGAACAGGAAATGCATGGTTGACTGGACAAGATCAGATGACTGTTCACTCAACCATATCTCCTGAACATTCAACTTGAAACTTTATCAATGATCTATTCTGTATAACAGTTCATTCACCAACATTGTACATGTTGTACATACATGGCCTTGGTGACAAATGTGTGATGACATTCATTTAATTATGCTCGAGGAGGTTGCACTGAATTCAGGGGTCAAGATAACTGCTAAAATGACAAATAGTTTTTCTTAATCCACACTAGTTACATGTATCTATACTGTATTGTACTAAAGAGAGAATGAAAACACAATGTCAAATTTTGCAAGATATTGATGAATGCTTCATGCTAAGCTGCATTGAAAGTTGTGATACATGTAACTGGATTACAAATACACAGTCATAATACATGTAACCCCATGGGGATTCTGATGATTGACCTGGGATGTCGTTGTGCACACTGCAGGTCATGGTAAGAATAGGCCTCATCTCTTCAGACAGCTTGTCGTAAGAGGCGACTAGCTGAGGCACCCGTAGAGTTTTCAGGTGTGAAAAGGAATAGGACCCTATCTGTGGGGTTCCTGGGTGTGCAAAAAGGAATGATATGACTGAAATATAGTTGAAAGCGACGTTAAATCATATTCACTCACTCATAATACATACATTGTATGTATCAAGATGACAGTTCGACTTTCACGAAAGCTAAGAGTTATCCCATATTAAATGATGTAAAAATAACTAAATTTGGCATGGAAAATAATCAGCGATGCCACCCATTAGAATTTTGAATATTGTCAAATTAGACGAACCTGTATCTATCAGGGATTCATTTACGTCGGGTTTTACAGCCGTTATTCTGGAGTAAAATTACCACAGAAACTGAATACTGTTAGCAAAAAACTCAAAACTATACTATTTTGAAGGATTTTTAACAAAAATTCCCGTAACAAATAAAAAACAAAAAACTTCACAGTAAGGCTTGGAGTATTTTTCAATGTACTTAAAGGAAATATTCCCAACTGAATAAAATAATGCAGCGGTACATGTACAAACATTTTAAAATTTAATATGGCTTATGGTTGAGCTGCAAAACTTGAGAAAAAAACCCCTAGAAAATAACTCAATATTTTGGATAGGGCTGTAAAAAAAAAATAATAAAAAAATAGGGCGAATATAAACCCGTCTAAATTGTTCGATTCTGTACATGTTTAACAGACTGTACTATGCTTGTGTTTTACAGATGATGCAGACTGTCCATATGTGGTCATCCATACGATTAGACCCTCGTGCAGCTCCACAGACGATGATGCCACATACCAAGTGCCGCCTGGTATCAACGCCCTGCACCAGCTCTCCAGACAGCGTCGGCGCCTCTACAAGTACCGGCCCAAGCGGAGACTTTTACCAGCCAATGAGTATGCAGACGATGTGTTCGAAAGCGAAGATAGTGCCGGTTCTCGGCGAAGGATCTCACTCCAAGCGATTCCAGAAACTGGCCAATCAGACAATGAGGCAGAGACGGGGTCACCACCCCCTAGTGAGAATACCCCTTTACAGGCAGAAATGGATGAATCTGAGGATAAACCTATTCCAGGAGAAACTTCCGACAGTACCGAAGATTCAACTCCTGCCGATGCTTTAATGGTTTAAACTTACTGTTATACTAGTAGACATGTATGACATGTATCTTTCATGTAAATGCCATCCGATTGGTCAGTTTGAATTTTTGAAAGCAGACTCGCCAATTCCATTGGCTGATGGTACATGTAGGAAAAGGAAATGGTCTGTTTCAGTTTGTATTTAAGAAGCTCTTGATAACAGATTCTAACTACATACATGTACACATGTATAACATGCTATTTTATTGTGTAATTTATATAATATTGATTTATAGTCAGTTTTCATTATGCATGCAGCAATAGCAGTACATCTTCATTTCAGATTTGTTTTCTTTGGTGTGAAACAAAACTAGTCCAAATATTTAGTACATTCAAGTGATGGTTACTCCATTCGCCATCTATCTGGAGTTAGTTTTATGATTACAATATTAGTTTGTATATTGAGTTTATACAATTTAATCCTTTATTTAATTTTAAGTAGTGGAAGTCCTCCTGTATTTCATTTCTGATTTCATCATCCACACATGTACCTTTGTATGTGCAAAGAAGCTGGATCTTCAAGCATTATCATTGATACATGTAGTTAAGATTATTGACTTTCTGAACATGACATGTTGAAATATATCATTGGTACGAGTGACTTAGAATCTCATGGATACATGTACATGTTTATGTATCTGTTTGACACATATCCACCGTACATTTATATCGTATATACAATGTGTACTACTATGCAAATCTCATGACAAGAATTGATAGCTGTGCAATAATTTACCCCCATCTGCATTATTTGCATGCATTAAAGTTAAACTAAGTTAAACATATTTTAAGTTTTCCATTACACTTTATACCAATACAAATATTACATACCTGTACAACTGCATTTGTGCATGGTTAATATTTATATCCTATATTTTGATACCAAAATATTTGACTGCTTAATATAAATATGTAGCTATTGTAAATGCCTTTGAGAAGACCATATATTTTGTAATTGCAGAATTTTGTAATTGCAACATTTAACTTATCATGACGAATGTTCTTGCCAGTTTGTATCATTCATGCCATTAATCATGTTAAAAAAAACAACATTGTACATCACACATAGATTTTAGGAATACTTGAAGTATCTTATGTATTTTTAAGGTATGCCCGTCATGTTATTACATGTAATAATGTAATGTAAGTTTTGGCAATCATGAGTTTCTGATATACATGTACAGTGATTAAAACCTGTGAATACCGACACCTGGATAAACCGACCAATGACCAATGTCTAAATATCGGCATTATCCCTGGTCCCAGTATTTAAATTTGAAGTGTTTTGAACCTTGTTGACCTGTCAAAACTGTCACTAAAATCTGGTTCCCAAGCATGGTCGGTATACACAGGTTTCACTGTTGTACCATTTTGCTGTTCCATGCTCATCATACTATACACTGGTCAGGGATGTCTGGCAGTTCTGGGTAATAAGTGTCACAGCTCTCACAATGCTTTTATCAGGGTTCATACGCCTCCTGGAAAGTCCTTAAAACTCTTGGAATTTAATTGTCAACCTGGAAACTCCTGGAAGAGCTACACTTCCATCTTTTGATAGAACCAGTGATCTGATGCCATGCGTTACTGTGCCAAAATTTATTCCTGAACATCGTTAATTTGCTCATCTTTGTTGCGCGTTTTTGTACTGAAGACTCCTGGAAAATTAAAATTATTGACCTGGAAATTCTGAAATATTTTCCTGCTATAAGTGGATGAACCCTGTAATATATATATGGGAAGAATTTGCTCAGCTGACAAAACTAGGTCACTAGAATATCACTTGGACATAGCATATCATGGGTCCTGATTCCAGACACCTTTCATACCCACACCTATATCATGTATATGGACAACTCCTCCACCATGTTGATTTTCTCTGATCAAGCCAACATAGATTGAGGAAACGTGTAACAATTGAAATGGCCTTGCCTTCTTCACATAAATTTATGTGTGAAATATACATACATGTATACATATTGTTCATTGTATATGTTTGTTGAAGCTTTACCAAAGATGACATTATGCAAGCATTTACACAAAACCAAAGGTAGAACTGCCAGGAATACTCATTCAGAAAAGTGAATTTTCATTGAAGGTTGTCTTATTAACATTTGTTTGTTTCAACTTTTCTGTAATATAGAAATTATGTATTGGATGTTGTACTTTGAAGTAGTCTGCTTGTATATATGACAGCTCAGAATGTATAATTTTCAAAATGCTTTGTCAAATTTTGTATTCGACCAATAAGTTTGTAGTCCCAAATTTTGTCATGCTATTGTACATGCGCATCGTCTCACATCTGTGTACATGTATGCTTCGTTTAATTATTGCTTATTATGTATTACTATATTACTATTTAGTTAACACAATTCCCAGGTTAGAACAACATGTTCTAATTCGGGAAATGCAGTGCTTGTTTATGATTAGCTTAGCCTTGATTTGTTATGGCAAGTGGGTGTTACTCTCTGTCTAGTATACATGTATATGTCTAGATTCGACAGAGTTGGTTTAGGGTAATTTACATGTAGATAACCCTTATGACCGATGTCAGACTGTAGACTAGTGTTACTGTTCACTAGGTTGCTACAGGTACCGTGATTTAGCACCCCTCGGACTTCGTACATTTAGTAGGTATGGTAGAAAATTTGACCAGGGTACATACATGACATAGAACTCCTGTTTTACATATTGTAGCTAGGAACAGATTTGGAGCTGTCCCACCAGTAGGCTAACTAACATTGTTTTGGTGATCTACCTGTATAATTGACCAGTACATGTACCTACACAAACCCCGTCCAGTAACATTTTGAGAATCAATACACACGCAAGGGTTGAAATGTTCATGAAATACTTGCAGGACATTTGACAAGAAGTGTCCGGTACATAATTAAAATACATGTAAACTGACTGGAAACCTGCAGGACAGTGCCAATTTTCTGTCGGATATGTCCTGCAAATAGATAGCAATTTCGACCCCTGCACATGTGTACCTGCCGGTCCCAAATTCAGGGGCGTTTGTCTTACATTAACAAAAAATCAGTCTCTTGTGTCTGTAAAATTTGCGGGAGCTGTTGGTCACTCGCCTAGATTTTGTTTTGAAGTTATCTACTGGAAGAGTGATTTTCATTTGTCAGTGTTACTCTCCAGTATATGTTCATTTTCCAGGAGAGTGATCAGTAACTCTCCTGGGAAAAAAGTTATGCTGTTGGTGGAGAGAGAGAGAGAATGATCACTTTCCTTAAAAACGAGAGACTGAAAAATCTGATTGATTTGAGGTTTCCTCTCCCTCTACTCAAACATATGCAATATGCAACTTAAATACATAGGAAGATCTTCTGTTTTGGACTCCCAAGTTACTTTTACCTTCCCTGGTACTGTAAAACTTGAATGCTACTTAGCATGTTAAGCATGCAGTGTTTAAGATGATATACCATCCTGTCTACCATATCATTTATGTCCTTCATAATTTACTGCATATCTGGAGAGATTATCTCAAGTTTTGTTCATAACAGGAAACCGGAATTTTGTCATTACTAATTTAATGAACTGCTGGTTTCCTGTAAAATAATTGTCTACCATGTCTGGTTAAAGAGGTTATGTGAAATGTATAGAATTTCAATCAAACTTAACGTAATCCTGCCTATCATGTATTTTTAGTGCAATTTTCTTTTCATCCTCTGCAACGTGTATATGCTTTTAACTTATTGTCTACATCGTTTACTTACAGGGGTTTTTTTTAGAATAATTCATCAAGACAAGTACCACTAATTAAGTTTTTTTGTCATCGAGAAATATGTTAAGGTTCTGTAAGTTGTCGCTCACGAGTAATTGGGAGCAAATCCTCTGTTGAAGAAGATTACGGTATACTTTTTACATGATACACAGCAAAACAGGTTTGCTTGTCATGTGGGCAGGCATACATTACCTATTTAATTTGGAGGACATTGTTCAGAGTGATGTATGAACATACAGCTTAATTGTTTTCCATTGTATGAATTGCAAGATTAATTAATGAAACTTGAGTAATTAAACTTCAAAGTTGTTGTCTTAATTGCTGCAACTAGATAATTAACGAAACCGGTACATGCTGAGTTTTACCCTTCTGGCAGATTTTGGCTCCTGCTGCACTGTCACCTGTATTTTCATCTGTCTGTCCGGTCCTCGACTTTTTTTGGAGGTCAGTTTTAAGATAAAAGTAGGTTGAATGCTGTTAGCACAATGACTCTTGAATGAGTACAGCTTGACTGGTTTACATGTATGTATATCACACTGATCAGATCCAGAAGATAAGTGGATCTTTTAGGTCAAATTATAAGGCAAAAATTGATTCAATGATTCCTGTTCGCAAACGATCTCTTGGAATATTATAGCTATGTGTAACCTTCATTTATTCATAACACATGTTTACTTTACACAAATCTTAATTCAGAAGGGTTAATGAGTGCCATGACCAAATATAGTTCATATCTATTCGCAGCAATATATGTTGAAGGATCAAAGCTATATCCGTCCTACATGTACATACACCACACATGAATCTGATGATGAACCTGGACCTGGATGAAGACATTTTAAAGTCACATGGTTATACCTACCTGAATGATATATCAATTAAATGGTCACAACCGCACTTCCTCAATGTATAACCAACCTAAAAAAAAAATCTCTATTCCACACTCCCACCACAAATTTTCTCAAGTGAGCCGTTCTAACCAATGGTCAAGATATTGTGAATCCTCCAGCTTGTAATCTCACATGTTGAGGGGGTTTGAGAGCATTGATACATCATGAACAATTTACATTTGTACATGTCAAAAGTCTAATCATGTTGATGCCCTGGGAGTGTTCTAGGTGCTTTGTTTTGACAGGACGAGTTCATGCCAATATGGTCTCATGTAATTTTGGCCTTATTACAGGTTGTGACATTGAATAAAGAATGCAGTTACATTTATTTGCTGTTGGTATTCGTGTTTCTGGTCCATTCCTTTAGTTTTACTGTGTCACTGGTGTCGCACTGAATAGCATTGATACCACTCGACAACGAGAGGAGGCAGACTGATCATACTGATAGTGAGGTGGCTTAGCAAAAACATCATGACACGCTGGTCCAAAGCACCAAACTTGGGCACATCCATCGCTGGAGGCATACAGAACAATATCAGAAGTGGTGGCTCTGGACCGTGTGACGCACTCTGGCCCCCAAAAGGGCATCTAAGGGAAAATATTATCATTGAAAAAAATAGTTAGCTTTCAATAGCTTCATTATTTTCGTTATCCTTGAGACTAGGAAGCTGAAACTTGCCACACTATCTTTGGTTTAAATTTAAATTTTTGTGCAATTTTTTTCGCCTAAATTGCCTTGTAAATTAGTAAATAATCATCTGATGTGATATAAAAGATCATCGGCACTTTTACGTGGAAAAATATGTGCCGTCAGTTCTGCATTTACCCATAATGCTCTTTTCTGACAAATGGTCCTAATATGATGTGTTCAGGGAGAGGGGGTAGATCTGAATCCACCAATAACAATTGAATACAGGATCCTCCCTATTCAGTATCATTTTTCTTACGGTTTACATTGCAGAACCGGCATATAATTAGAGTAGCGCATGGGTGCTGGACCATGCCTATATGTAATGGTCTTGTCAACCAGTGGAATATATTAGATGTAGTATTAGACCCCTTCACCAAATCTGCCTCTGAACCTGAAATCATCCTTTAGAAGCACTCCCTAAACGATGGATAGAAATGCATGTACATGGGTTATTTTAATGTTTTTAATATTTTCATGTTCCTGTCCCCTCAATGGGCATGAAATGCACTTTCCTATCCTTTTCCTGTGTCCATTCACTGTCTCCGATCCCTCTAGCTATCCTGAAAATGTTTAACAAGAAAGAAAAGATTGCGGGCCCCTATTTTCACTCTTGGTTATCCCACAGCCATCCTGACAAAGTCTCCTGAACATTCGACCAAAGCTGTAGCCATTCAATGGCAATATAGACCAGTGCTGTAACATGTAAATTGTATGTTGCAAGTTCCCGGTCCCCATTGGGTGTTAAATGCCTTTTTGATTTCTTCATGGTTTTAGAGTCCCTCCACTGACCATATAGCGCTATAGCTATCTTGACGTAATTTCACGGCCTTCCAGCAAACAAATTCCAGCCACCAACAGGCGTAATATGCCCTTTTTTTGGGATTTTTCTTCTCGGGTTCACCCGCACACCTTCAGATGAAGTTTACCATCCTAACCAAAACTGTGGCTATAGCACTACGCCAGCCAAATAAACAAACAGAGACATAGAACTAAACACCGTCCCCGCCCCGTGTAACACTTGATAATTCAACTATTCATCTCAAAAGCAGAAAGGTTGAAATTGGAGCGAGAAAGCGGAAAATTGACGTCTGGCGACTGGGAAGGCAACCAGGACCTGCCAGAAAGCTTCCCTCTGCACCTCGCTGGCAGACCCGATAATACGTTGGTTTTTAATTTAGCCTCATATTAGCATCTCAGCCGCGCTTTTATTGCAGCGGTTCATGTGAAATGGTGAAATATCCACACTGCCCCTAGCATCGATCGGCTTAAGCAGAATTAGATACGCTAGCTCGGGAGCTGTGATGACAAATCAGCTCAAACAAATAACTCGTCTGATGTTAATGGGTGAGCATCGAGGATGTCTGATGGAGTAAACGTCTCAACATTTTACACAACCGACGACTGTCAGCAGAAGCATTATATCATTCGTACTTGTTTGTGTAAGTTCGTTTATATGATGGTGTCCACACCGACAACCGACTAGCACAAATATGGCGTATTCCCCCTATTCATGAAAACAATTTAAGTCATTTTATATGTGATGAATATGATTTTATATGAAATATCCACACTGCCCCTAGCATCGATCGGCTTAAGCAGAATTAGATACGCTAGCTCGGGAGCTGTGATGACAAATCAGCTCAAACAAATAACTCATCCGATGTTAATGGGTGAGCATCGAGGATGTCTGATGGAGTAAACGCCTCAACATTTTACACAGGCGATTATTTAAACCTAATTGGTAAACCAAATTCAGCCACCCCACTCCCTTCTCGGATAACTTTCCCCTGGTGTTTCAAAATGAAGAAATGTTGAAAACTGTAACTAAGCGCAGTTATAGCTTATGATATTGAGGTTATTTTGAGCCTGTACTGTACTCGGAGCAGAGCATCATGACTAAATTCAAAATGGATGATATTTGGGTGTAAAGTCTGGAAAGTTCTGTTTTCATCGTATTCCTTCAAAATTAATGTGTTTTTCATTGTAAAAGGCTCAAAAGTATTTGATCTCAAATGACTATTTACTAATTTACCAGGCAGTTTCAGTGAAGAAAATTGCGCAAATAAAAAATTAGAAAAATCGGACCGAAAAATCGTCGACAAACTGGCTTATTTTTGGAATATGATGTCACTGTGGTGTCTTCATGGTCGCCATCTTGGATTTTGTGAAATTTTCTGGTAGCGTTTGAACCAGTGATGCAAGTTCCAGCTTCCCAGCCTCAAGGATAAATGAAAATAATGAAGCTGTGAAGGCTAAATATTCTTTGAATAACAATATTGCCCCTTAGATGCACTTTTGGGGGCCGACGACCGCCAGCAAGAGCATTAATTACTTCATTTTTGTAAGTTCGTTTATATACGATGGTGTCCACACCGACAACCGACATATCCTATTTCATATAAACGGTTGAAGTACTTTTATATGTGCCAGGGACGCACCGACAACCGACGACTGTCAGCAGAAGCATTATATCATTCGTACTAGTTCGTGTAAGTTCGTTTATATGATGGTGTCCACACCGACAACCGACTAGCACAAATATGGCGTATTCCCTATTCATGAAAACAATTTAAGTCATTTTATATGTGATGGGGGCACACCGACAACCGACCACCGTCAGCACAAGTATTACATCATTCGTGTAAGTCCGTTTTGTGATGGTATCCACACCGACAACCATGCCGACAACCGACTACCACCAACATTGCGTATTTAATATAAACGATTGAAGTAATTTTGCATGTGGTGGGGGCACACCGACAACCGACTACCTTCAGCACAAGCATTACATCAGTAGTATATAACATTGATTTAAACGCTCATTTCCCCCGGATGTAACTATGACGTCACTTCCGGTTGGGTTGAAAGAGGCGTGGCCATTGGTACATGTCTAGACTTGTTGGTGTGTGTTGATGTACTGGGGTTTTTCCCCACAATGGCGGCCTAGTCGGCCATGTTGGAACATGGCCGTCTAAAAATCCGCCATTTTTTTCCAACATGGCCGTCTAAAAATCCGCTATTTTTTCCAACATGGCCGTCTAAAAATCCGCCATTTTCCAACATGGCCGTCTAAAAATCCGCCATTTTCCAACATGGCCGTCTAAAAATCCGCCATTTTCCAACATGGCCGTCTAAAAATCCGCCATTTTCCAACATGGCCGTCTAAAAAAACGCCATTTTCCAACATGGCCGTCTAAAAATCCGCCATTTTCCAACATGGCCGTCTAAAAATCCGCCATTTTCCAACATGGCCGTCTAAAAATCCGTTTTTAGACGGCCATTTTTTCCAACATGGCCGTCTAAAAATCCGTTTTTAGACGGCCATTTTCCAACATGGCCGTCTAAAAATCCGCCATTTTCCAACATGGCCGTCTAAAAATCCGTTTTTAGACGGCCATTTTTTCCAACATGGCCGTCTAAAAATCCGCCATTTTCCAACAGGGCCGTCTAAAAAGCCGTTTTTAGACGGCCATTTTCCAACATGGTCGTCTAAAAATCCGCCATTTTCCAACATGGCCATCATTTTCCAACATGGCCGTCTAAAAATCCGCCATTTTCCAACATGGCCGTCTAAAAACGGATTTTTAGACGGCCATTGTTGTAGAAAAACGTATAAAAGGGGGTGATTTTTAGTGGTTGGGTGTATTCATTGCACTACCTTACGGAGCACTCTGACTTACCTGACCAGCCTGCCTGCCTGCCTGCCTGCCTGCCTCACCTCTAGCCTGCCTGCCTGCCTGCTTGTTTCCCTACCAGCCTGCCTGCTTGCCTGCCTGTATGAGACGTGGAGAAGCTTTTCATTTTACCAGTGCAATTTCACCAGCCTATTACACCGTTTTTGACCAGCCTGAGTCCACAGTCATGGAGTCATCCCAGCAAGTGAAGCTTCAAAAGTACCGTGTTCGCCTCATTGATGAGATGCAGCTGACCAGTATCACTCAGTAACACCAATCAACGCCTTACACGTATGTAATATAAATTATTTTTTAATAATATCTATGCTAGGAAATCCCCCCCCCCCCCTCTCTCGGAATTTTTCTTTCAGCTTAGGTCTTTAGGAGAACGTGTCACAGTGAAAAAAGACATCACAGTTATTTCCCTATATTATGGAAACTTTTAGCGGCCAATTTTAGTATCTATAGGTAGGCATTTATATATTGGCAGAATTTTCTCGTGTAACTCAAACATCCTCCACATGCATCAGCTGTTTTTATGTCAACAAAACACCTCTATTTTTAGTTTCATTCGCGCGATTGCATGGACGTCCACTGCCGGTTTTGGACCATTTATCAATGCAAATTTCACGTATTTTCTCAAACAGCTCATGAAATATAAAGCTCGAGTAATTCTCCACATATGCAGTCAGTCCTCCGGGATATTTTCCCAGCAACTTGACAAGGAACACGGAATGGGACACCGTACATTTGTTCTACGTTACACATTCCCGCTACATCATGAAATATCCGTACACCATCTCTATCTCTCTTACCCGTACGTCTCAATTTATCTCAAACTGTTCACAATACACGGGTTGCCCATGTTTACAATCGGATTCCACTTCCGGTGTTGCGCGCGAAAACGGCAGGCAGAAAGCGCTTGGTATGAAGGGAGACAACTCGATTAACATGCAAATTAATAGGCAATGGCCTAAGATGGCTCACATTTATAGTCGTGATTTAGCGTTATATATCGGAGGAAATTTATGGATGCGAAACATTAGACACAGAACTTATATTCATGCATTGCATTAAAAAACATTCTTATGACATATGATCAGTGAATTGATATTCTAGCAATCTTTAAACCTAGGCCTACAGGGTAGTGGGCACCGCCTATTCCGCGAAAATATGACGGGGGGATACGCCTGAGATGGTAACCAACAGTTAATAACTCTGCCTGTATCTCTTCGATATTTGATTCTGTTTACTTATTATTAAACCTGTACAGATACCCGTTTCAGAAATATATCTTTTACTACACATTACTTTCACCTCACGACGAGAAGTTTAACGTAAAAAATGCATGGTGTCGATTCGACGGGAATTTTTCGCGATACACCGACACAAAATGTTTTAATAACTTTCATTGAAAACGCATCCATAAAATACAAATCTAAATAACAGTTTTCATTTCGAGTATCATAGGATCATGAAAATATAAACGTTTTTGTATATTCTTCGTTCTTCATGTAATGTTTACAAGAATAGTTAGATTGTATTCGCCGCGTATTTTCCGCGATATACCGACACCAGGTTTCAATACCGGTAACTTACTATGAAAACGCATCTATAAAATAAAAATCTAACTGTTTATTTTTCATCTGGAGTATTATAGGATCATGAAAATATAAATATTATTGCTGTATCTGTTTTCTTGTAATATTTATCGGAAAAGATGGTAGTAGTATACAAAGAGTAAATTGAGGTCGATTGACCTCAGAAATTTGCATAATTGAGGAGGAAATGAGGAGGTGACAGCCAATGAGAAGCGAGTAAAATTTGACCTCAGAAATTTGCATATTGGGGACGGTCACGGGGTGGCTCTCGTCCAATCAGAAGCGAGTAAAATTTGACTGGATGTATTCCTCCACGGTGATGTGGTCCTGGCGGTGATGCGGTCTGCCTCCGCGGAGAAAAAGTAGTCCCTAGATGCGACAGCCAATCAGAAGCGAGTATTCTGTCAGAGGGGTCATGTGTGGTGGTGGGTGGTGGGTTTAAGATGGCGGCTGGTGGTGGTGGGTGGTGGGTTTAAGATGGCGGCTGGTGGTGGTGGGTGGTGGGTTTAAGATGGCGGCTGGTGGTGGTGGTGGGTGGTGGGTTTAAGATGGCGGCCTGTGGGAGCAAACGAGGCGGTGGGGAGGTCACGGGGAGAAAAAACCCTCACATTACCCTCAAAAAAACCTCTAAGCCATATAATAATAATAAACATAATCTATAGGTGTTGTACCATGTTAATAGGATCAGTCTAGCATCTGTACCACCCTAGGGTCGAGTGTTTATTGTCCCGTGTATCTCCGCAAGAAAACAACAAACAAAATGGCGGCTCCAGGATGGTGCGGGGACGCCCTTTCCCCATCACGGCGTCGACCGTAGCGCCATCTGCACACATTGACGCAAGGGAGACAACTCGTGTGGCCTAAGGATATGGACATAGCCGTGTTGGAGCTAGGGGAGTTACTACTGGTCCAGTGGGGTCGAGTGAGGTATCAATGTGAAGCCTATGTGAGGGGGCATCTGATGGGCTGGGTGTGGGGTTGAACTAGCGTCATTCTGCGCATGCGCGGTGGCCCAAGGGTATGAACATAACCGTGTTGGAGCTAGGGGAGTTACTACTGGTCCAGTGGGGTCGAGTGAGGTATCAAAGTGAAGCCTAGGTGAGGGGGCATCTGACTAGACTAGCGGCTTGGGCGTTGTCACCATTCTGCGCATGCGCGGTGGCCCAAGGGTATGAACATAGCCGTGTTGGAGCTAGGGGAGCTACACATGGTCCAATGGGGTCGAGTGACGTATCAAAGTGAAGCTGATGTGAAGGGGCATCTGATGGGCTGGGTGTGGGGTTGAAATATCGGCCTTCTGCGCATGCGCGGTGGCCCAAGGGTATGGACATAGACGTGTTGGGAGCTAGGGGAGCTACTCATGGTCCGATGGGGTCGAGTGAGGTATCCAAGTGAAGCTTATGTGAAGGGGCATCTGACTGGACTAGCGGCTCGGGCGTTGTCACCATTCTGCGCATGCGCATCGACGTTTTGGGATGTAGGGGAGTCCCTAATGATCCAATGGTGTCGAGTGAGGTATCAAAGTGAAGCTTATGTGAAGGGGCATCTAATGGGCTGGGTGTGCGGTAGGAATACCATTCTGCGCATGCGCAGATGCAATGCGGAGCTCTCGTCCAATCAGAAGCGAGTATTTCAAATCCGCCACGGAGCTCTCGTCCAATCAGAAGCGAGTATTTTGACCCGGTGCATTATGGGACATATCCAAGATGGCGGCACGTATGTTCAAGATGGCGGCACATCCGGTGTCGAAAACTGGCCATTTTTGTCGGGATGTGGTCACCTAGTGTCGAAAACTGGACCCTGTATGGGTCCCATGTCACTTCCGGTTTTCACTAAAACTACCTCCAAACCCAGAAGAGTTCCAACGTTCAACCCTCCGGGGGGTTTTGTTTTTCCCGCCCCCGCCCCGGCGCCCCGCAGCGCGCGCGCGCGGGTTCTCCGGCCGCAGCGCGCGCGCGTCATCCCCGGCAGTGTGCGCGCGGACGCATGTCAGGTCAAAGGTCACCTCCAGGTCAGACGGTCCAATATGAATAACGACAAGTTCAGCAATGTTCATACAGTTTATTATCCCCAATGTTACATCATACCCAGGCTGGGGGAGCCGCCCTGGGTATGCTTAGTATGTTCACAGCAAAACAAAATTGAAATATCAAACACCATGTTTTAACGCACCGTCACATTTAATGTTTACTGAGCTCAAGTCAATGATCAGCATGTAGACATGTACGGCATGTTATGGTATTCATCAGTGCACGAGTGACGCATTCAACCCATGGCGGTGGTGAATCACCTTGGTAAGGAAAAACGTAACATTGGTCACCCTCTTCACTGTCCACTTGGTGTTGGGTCGTTGTTGTTGGGCCCATCCCAAGACATCCAATTGTTCCACTTGGTCCAGCATCATCTCTAGTGACCTCCGGTCAATGATGGTAAACGGTTGGTCGTACACTGGGTGGAGGGCACTGGAATAGAAATAGCGCAATTCACCCGTCACCTTATGGCATAAGATGTACCCAAATGCTACATTTAATGTGAAGGCCGTAGGTTGGTCATTGAAGATGGTTTCCACGTAGCTGCGTAGACGGGTGAGCTTGGTCAGTGGGAAATTGTAGATATCTTGAATAGGGCGATGACGGTGGAAACAGTGCCGTGTCATGGTCCAATGGCGCCGAGAGATGTCACTCTCTGGATGATATTCGGGTAAGAGATCGCTAGGAACATTTATGGGCTCGTCCAGAAAATGTTCGATGTATGACGTATGACTCGAAACCGTAACGGTGGGGTCCGGCTGGAAATCCAGGCTCTTCCCAACTGTGGGTATAGGCAGGCTCTCCGTCATCGCATCACCAGTGGCGTTCGTCTTCCCGGGCTTATCTTCACTGGGTCTGACCTTCCGCGGCTCCTCTTCAGTAGGAAGTTGTCGCCAAAACCGTGGAGACGGGACATGAATCAACCGTTGGTGTCGCAGCAACTGACTGCTTCGTTTGAAGAGTTGACCACAGTCCTTACATTGTTCCGTCGCGCCCTCGTGGAATGAACGTTCGTGGCGCAGTAACTGATCCTCCCGATTAAATGACCGTGCGCAGGTTATACAAGTATACCGTGCATCGTTGTGGGTGGAGGCCTCGTGGCGTCGTAAATTATCTAGACGAGTAAACTGCTTCTGGCAAGTTGTGCAAGTGAACATCTTGATGGTTGACAGAGTCTGATGAAACGGCAAGGCCGCTTCCCTTTTATAGCACGCTAGCTGGTGATCTATTTTTAGCACACTCTACCCCAAGTCGAGGATCGAGACTGGTGTACTGGTGTACGACTGAGCCGCATTGCGCAGACGCGAAGTACCCGGATGATAGACACGGACGTCACCGATCCGAAAAGACACGGACTTTACCGAAAATACACGCACTTTAACGAAAAGACACGGACGTACCCGAAAAGACACGAAGGTGAACGCCATTGTGGGAAACACCCCACAGACAGGTCAGTACATGCATTCCTATGATGTTCACGCATAATAAAAATGTAATCTGTGTTGTTGTTGTTGCTCCCTTTTTTGGACTAACCCATCAGAATAGTACGTATCACGGACTACACCCGTAGAGCTACATCTGGTCTATAAAACACGTCCCTCTGGATCCTACACCTTCATTTCTACGGTTGCAGAGCCATGGCGGAGATCCAGCCCCATGCGACTCGCATTTTACAGCATGCCACCGCGGTGAATTCATTCACGGGTTACCGAGCAGTGGTCCGGTCCATGTTTGCAGATGGCGACGACAACGAGGGACGACGCCAGTTCCTGAACGAGTTCACAGAAGCGGTCCTCCACAGAGTGCACTCGATGGAGAGGCGTGCCATCACTCATCACTACTGGACTATGACAGCCATCCTTGATGCTCGCGCTATGGACCAGGAGCGCTCACGCCGGAACCAGCGCCGGCTGGTTGGCCTCACACTAGTCTGTGCCCTATTGACCCTGGCGCTGTGGTATTGACAGTGGGGACTATAAATACGAGGGTCAGACAGAGTGTGTGTCATTCACCGTTCGACATTGGACCAAGCATGTCACCCGTCCTACGAGCCATCCTGCCCCTTACACCCCGGGTGGGGTTACACGTCTATGAAGATAAAGTCACCCTGGTGGAAGACCGTGGAGTTTGCTGGTCGCCCGCTGAGACCGTATCGAATACGGTGACGCTACACCGTGACGGCTGGACCAAATTTAAAAGGGTGTTGAGCGGCGAGCTCGATGGACACGTCATCCACATAGACAATGCCATCTACGTATACCGTGGACCTTTCTTCCTACGTCTGGGCCGCTACCAAGATGCTACGCGAGGCTTCACCCTAGACCCCGATCTGTGGACAGCCTTCGAGAAAGTGGTGTCTATCGTGGACCAGCTGTTTACACCGGACGAGCGGTCATCAGACGAGTTGGAGTGGGCTCGTGCCCTGAGAGAAGCGGCGGCAGAACCCAATGAACAACTACATGAACCCGACGACGATGCCATTGATTACCCGGCTACACTCAACCAGCCCAGTGATATGACCACCTGATCCTTTTGGTCTCACGGGGTTGTCCCTATAAAGACGAGAAACAGTCAACTCTGGTACCATTCACGTACTGACCATGGCGGAGCATATGATACTGGCGTATCTCAGCTTGACCCCCGAGGTTTTCCTGCACGTGTATGCGGATACGGTCGATATCATGGAGGAGGTGGGAGACACGGACCCTACACAACCGTGCCCGGCTCACATTCGTCTGTCCCGAGAGGGCTGGACCAAATTCAAACGGGTGTTGTCTGGTGAACTGGACGGCGACCTCATCCACTTGTGTCACGATGTGTACATCCGACGCGGCCCTTTCTGTGCTCAATTGGCTTGGCTAGATGGGGGTACAGTGCATTTTACCCTTCACCCTGATCTATGGTCTGCATTGGAAGATGCCGTGGTAGATGTGGATGAAGTGCTTATCAAGCGGTCATCAGACGAGTTGGACTGGTCATTTGCCATGGACACTGTGAAAGCCAATGAAGAAAATCAGAAAGAAACAAGATATACCCGTTATAAATAAACGATAGAGCCAGGGTGCATCATCATTGTGTCACCATGAAGCGCTGGGAGAAGGTGCTGGATAACTTATACTACAGTCCCGACAGTCCGGCGGTCTATAGTGCATTGTCGGCTCTCTATCGAGCGGCCAAACCCCAGGGGATACAACGTGCCCAAGTCCGAGATTGGTTAAGAAGACAAGACACCTATACCTTACATCGATCTGTCCGTCGCCATTTTCTACGGAACCGGGTCATCGTGGGAGGAATAGATGCCCAGTGGCAAGCGGATTTGGTCGATATGAGCGCCTTTGCCAAACACAACGATGAGAATCGGTATATCTTGACGTGCATCGATATCCTATCCAAGTATGCGTGGGTGGTACCCATCCGGACGAAAACGGGGGCAAATCTCATAGCGGCGTTCAAAGACATCTTCAAGACCGGGCGCAAACCTTTATATTTGCAAACCGACGAAGGCACGGAATTCCTCAACAGACCGTTCCAAGCCTTTCTCAAGAAACAGAAGGTGTTTTTCTTCCATACGTACAACGAGACCAAGGCTTCCGTGGTGGAAAGGTTCAACAGGACATTCAAAGGCCGCATGTATAAATATTTCACCTATAAGAATACAAGGCGGTACATCGATGTTCTACCGAAACTGGTGAGGGGTTACAATCGAGCCTATCACCGGAGTATAGAGAGAGCCCCCATTACCGTCACCCAACGCAATGAAGCCCAAGTCCGGCGTGTCTTGTACCCCAGGGCATCGCAGCGAACGACGAAGGCGGTGTACAAGGTCGGGGACCCTGTACGGATCAGTAAAGTCAAGGGCAAGTTCGAGAAAAGTTACTTGCCCAACTGGAGCGATGAGCACTTCCTGATTAAACAGCGCCTACCCCGACAGCGGCGAGTCTATGAACTGGAAGATCTCCAAGGGGAAACGTTGCTGGGGACGTTTTACGAGACGGAATTACAGCCTGTTGTAAAAACACAGCAAGACTACTACACGGTGGAGCAGATTTTGAAAACGGAACGTCGACGTGGCAAACTGTTTCATTTCGTGAAATGGCAAGGTTGGCCCAGTTCCTTCAATTCCTGGGTCGCGGCCAACCAGGTGAAACGACTATAAAGCCAGACACCACTGCCGTCCTCCTTCATTCCACGTCCGACCACAGTGCTATGGACCAACAGCAGCTGCCTCTGAACACAGCGTCTCCCAAAACGCGCAAAGCACAAGTGGGCTTTGGGGTGCTATTGCTAACCCTGCTGAGTGTGTTGTACGCAGGTGTGTTTTACGACGTAGCCTATGTCAGCACGTTACTTAACCAACTGAGAACACCAGGCACCAGTGAAACCGGTCTACAGAGAGCACCAGTCGTATCGAGCCCAGTCACCACCACCACACCCCGTGCACAAGCCACGTCGAGCGTAAGCTCTACACCTACACCAAGTACGCCCACTACGTCTGAACACCCACCGGATTTCATCCCTCACAGTGAACCGACAACGACGACCCACGTTGTACCCACCCCCATCATCATCATCCCTGACAGTGAACAGACAACGACGACCGACGTTGTACCCACCACCACTCAGGTTCACTCGTACCAAATTTACAAGAGCGGACTACCACGACAGCGGATACACCTCGAACCGCATGGACCCTGGTGTGGCAGCATCCCTTCACTTGCGTGCTTCGCAGGACCGACGGGTTCCGGCAAAGCACACTTCGTCAGGAAGCTCCTTCAACACGCCGACAGCACTTGATCACCCCACCCATTGCCCGAGTCGTGTGGTGTTACGGAGAATGGCAGGAAGCATATGCAGCAATGCCCCACATCACGTTCGTGGAAGGCCTACCCAACCTGGCCGATTTGGAACCCGACACCTTGGTGGTTGTGGATGATCTCATGGCGGAGACGGATGCACGGGTCACCCAACTCTTTACCAAAGGCAGCCATCATCGACGGCTCATCATCATCTACATTGTGCAGAATCTGTTCAGTAAAAACAAAGAACATCGGAATATCAGCTTAAATGCCCACTACCTGGTGGTCTTCAAAAACCCGAGATACCACTCAACTGCTGCACCTGGCGAGACAGATGTATCCCGGCCGCACACCGTTTGCGTTGGAAGCCTTTAAAGATGCCACAACCCCTCAGCACGGGTATATGCTCTTCGACCTCAAGCAAGCCACCCCCGACCACCTTCGACTACGGACAGGCATCTTTCCCGGAGAGGCCCACCACGTGTGCATGCAAAAATAATGTAAACACACCCACAGTGGCTCCCCCAGCTGGGGTCTGTGTGTTTGATGATGGGGAATAATAAAAAGAATGAATACCACAGCAGGGTTGACTTTGTCTCTGAGGTAGATAAAAAGAGCAGCGTTGTGGGTTCTGGCATTAGTTGTACAGGATGCCTGCGCGAGTACGGAAGCACGCTCCCACGCTCCGTGTATTGAAGACGGCCCCACCCGAGTTGGTCCGAACCATTGTACGCGGTGCGGACCCTGACCTTGTACGCTGTCTGTGCGAGATCGGGTACAACCTGTTAAAAGGCAACGTACCACTGACTCCGGCTCAGAAGACCAAGTTGGCCAAGCATAAGACAGGTCTCCGAACCCTAGTCCACAAGCGGGTCCCTCAAACACAAAAGAAAAAGGTGTTACAGAAAGGCGGCTTTCTCGGGGCCATCTTAGCACCGTTGGCCGCTTCCGTGTTGGGTCCAGTATTGGGTGGACTCTTCGGCCGACAATGAACCACACGAAAAAAATGGTCCTCGTCGAACCACGGTTCCTGCAAAACCTCCAATCACCCTACCCTGTCCCACCTACGGTGAGGACCATAAACAGCCTCGATGGAGAGATGCAACAGATCTTACAGAGACCGGGGTTAAGCGACAGTGAGAAAGTACAACGGTACAATGAGACGCTTCAACGGTACATGACGTTCATGGACAAATACAAAACCCTGTCTACCCCAGCAACAGCACCACCACCACCACCACCACCACCACCACCACGTGACAGACCGCTGACCTCAGCACCGTTCCAACAGCCGGGTGAGGTAGCCCCCACAGCCCCACAGTGGGTGGAAGACGAAGTGCTGAAGAGTGTACCTGCCTCGTTCAAGAAACAAGCTGGCCTGGTATTACAACGGATGAAACAGAATCCTAACATGACTTGGAATGATAAAGGCGAACTCCTGGTACAGAATCAGGTGGTCCCGGGGACCCACATGACGGATTTAGTGAATGATCTGATGCGTCAACGCAGATCGCACACCGATCCTCGAGGATGGGAGGTCTTCGCTCAAGGCTTGAAAGACATGCATGTACCACAGGAATTGGTGGGAAACCCCCACCGCTGGGCCTTTATGCAATCACCGACTCGTGCACCACGACTCTCACCACAACCTTCTTGGGAAGCCGACTGGGAACCGGAGTCACCCCCCAAAACTCCACCACCATCACAACGGGCACCTTCTTTTCAGACCTTTAAAAAACCACACTCGAACAGGACACCCCATATCTCCAGAGCCGTGACACGTAGCAAGTCAACGCGACGAACACGACGCCGGACACAACCGCCCAAGGCCTGGAACACCTATTAAAACCAACAGCAGCAGCAGGACAGTCGCCATGTTTTACCTCACCCTACCCAGTAACAGTTCGCTGGATGTGTTTCCTGACAAAACCGTGGCCAAGTATGTGACTCAATTACCACAACCGTTGCATTTACCTGGCCGGTGGGAATGTGGACTGGTGGATATTCAGTACCCTTACTCGTGGTACAACGTGCGAGCCAATGAAGTCTGGTACGAGGTGACCTACGAAGGCAAAAACACCCGACTCACCCTTCCCGAAGGCCAATACGATACCCCCAAAGAGTTCATAGGTGGGCTGTCAAGACTGTTGCATTATAAGGCTCTACGGGGGGTGACGAATACTTCAAGACCCATCAAAGCCTATCCCTTCAAGAATCACGTGGACTTCGATTA
>JAVTVY010049129.1:0-23610 GCA_036873755.1 Hanleya hanleyi | reverse complement strand
CACACTGCGAACAAAATTGTATTGTAGCCATTTTAGCAATTGAAAATAACACAGATGTGGGTTTCAATCAACACCGATGTGTGTTAACTCAACTAGATTTTGTGTTGATGTATGGAATTCAACACAAAATCATGTTCATTTCAACACAAAACGTTTTGTGTTGAAGCCATTTTAGCGCAAAATTTTGTTAAAACAACACAATTATTTTCTCAGTGCAGGTCTATAGAATTTACGCTGTCAGAAAAAAGAGTGACGCATTTATCCCTGAGTGAAATGAACTTGTCCATCACTGGAGTTACGCATGCAACTTGCATGCAAGTTGAGAGAAAAAAAAGTAAAATTCGCCGAAGTTACGCACTTACGTCCTCAAGAAAGAGATTTCTATAGCTGGAGTTACGCAGTTACATTGAGCAGAAGAGAAAGGATCTCTCGAAGTTAGGCAGTTACGCTGAGCAAAAAAAAACTTCACTCGCCAATCTGTTTGCCAGAATTTGGGTTACACGGATTGAATTTCATCGATATTGGGGAGTAAATTTTGATTGTCAACAAGAACCGATCCCACGGCCCTTCGAATGTGTATGTTTGTATGTAATGACTATGCATTGTCATAACGTACTATGAATCCAAAACCAAAATACGGAACAGAAATATCAGGTAAATGGAGGAATTAATCGATGAAAGTGCATGGGCAAATACATAGAAACGAAAAGAAAGAAAACTTGGGCGGGGAGTGGAGGTGGGAGCGCACCCAGTTCTACCAGCAAATGAGAACTCGACCTTACTTAATTTTATAAATCATTCATGTCATTGAACGCTGAAATTAAAAGTATATATTTCCATTCATATATTTTAGCCTAACCATACTGCGTGCTATAGTTATATTAAGTTAGAATGACGGCGAAGGCACGAAGCGTATTATCCATGTTTTTGCAAGGTACTGGTTCAACTGAACGGAATGAAATCAATTATAATAGTGCTAGCCTGGTAACTGACATGTGGAACAAGATAAGAAACGATAAAGAATTGTTTGATTCTTCTCGCATCTTTAATCCGACAGGGAAATACATAGACTGCTCTGAATCCAGGGCATTTCCCCCAGTGGACATTTCCCCCATCGGACATTTGCCCCATGGACATTTCCCCCAGTGGACATTTCCTCCAGTGGACATTTCCCCCATCCTATATTTTTAGGTTATTTTGAACATAGTTTTTAAATAATTTCTCAAAAACATATTTTTTTATATTTTTTTAT
This sequence comes from Hanleya hanleyi, assembly GCA_036873755.1. Taxonomy (NCBI): domain Eukaryota; kingdom Metazoa; phylum Mollusca; class Polyplacophora; order Lepidopleurida; family Hanleyidae; genus Hanleya; species Hanleya hanleyi. Next base: position 22,358 of record JAVTVY010049129.1, on the reverse strand, counting down.
TCCTATAAAAAAGATATATGGATTTCCACATATGTTTTACGATAAATGAGTCAAATAGTGGTAATATATTATACATATACATAGTATATAGCAGTATTATATTCACATAGCACATTTTAAAACAATATATCACATATTTTTACAATAAGTTAAAAAAATAACATAATTTTTCAAGAAAACATATCACATAGTAGTAAAATAAAAGATGTATTTTAAAACAATATAATTTTGTTCTATTTTTTACCTCAGTTTTCACTTCAGTTCAGTTTATGTTCATCAAATGGCTTCATGACACCGACCTACGAACAGGTAATGTTACGCTATATACCAAGTATACATCTTTTATATTGTTTTAAAATGTGCTATTAGACTCTATAATACTGATATGCACTGTGTATATGAATAATATCTTATCACATTGTGACTCATTTATCGTAAAACATACGTGAAAATCCTTATATCCTTATCTACAGAAAGAAATTGTGTTATTGCCAAATTATTTTAAAACCCGGTTCAAAATAACCTAAAAATATAGGGTGGGGTCCACTGGGGAAATGTCCACTGGTGCAAATGCCCACGGGGGGGAATGTCCATGGGGGAAATGTCCGCTGGGGGAAATATCCACTGGCGGAAATATCCTTACACTGACTGCTCTGAGATATCTTTATCTTTGCTGAAGTTTGAAGGAGATTAGACTTAGAGAATAGCTCTGTGAATGTTTCAAAGTATAGCTCATTGCATTGAGTTCACTTGGAACATCAATTAAATCTCATTTGCATACTACATGTATGCCTAAATATCATATTTACATTTCAAACTCCAGTATCTCTGAAACCGCGCGGAATATCTACATAGGATAAACAGAATCTTACTGAGAATCATGAGAACCTTTTTTCTCTCGTGAAAGTGATCATTTGAATCATAATCAGCTACTAAATATAACAAATTTTACCGTTACCGTTTTCTATTGCTCTATTAATAACAGAAAGTGACTAAAATCAGCGAAAACAGCGTGAATGTCGAGATGGATAAGAAATATATGTTGAAACGAATCCCGACAGCGGCAGAAACAGAAATAGGAATCGACATATCGATAACATAAGTCCATGACACTATCCGCCGACGACAGTTTCTCCAGCCACAGTTTCCCCACACGACATTTTCCCCATCCTAACATTATGTTCAGTAATAATTCGATCTGCCGACAATCGCTGTCGCGCTCATTTCCCCACCTTGATTTTTTTTAAAGTTTGCACGTACGGGAGTTCCAGGAATTCAAGGGAGATTACTTTTTAGTTGACCATCGGAAGAGGAGCAGTAAGATGAAGACAATTGTATGAAGAGATGTTCATATACACACCCAATTTCTCGGGGTGTTCTGACGATTTAGACAGACCTGAACTTTCAAACAATACATTATCACAAATACAAATCTACTCAAAAGTATTGATTACCCACTGTATAGTCACAAACTATAGATAGCCTTGCTGGAAATTGACGAAATAATACTTGAATTCAAATTTGATGTGGCCGGTACAGGCATACATAAGACTATGCCAAGAAATAAATAACAGACAGAAAACAGAACAGAACAACGTAATAACAATAATATCGTAATATTATATATTGATAATCTATTCTTATTTTTATTTGTCATGCCTGAAAAAGGCACGTTTGCATACATCTGTCGATGTTCCACTAAAAAGTAATCTCTCTTGAATTCCTAGAATTCTCCTACGTGCCATTCTCATGGCATTAGATTGTATATCCCCTATTGTCATTTATACCCTCTGATGTCAAAGTGAGGCAAATTGCGGCGCGCAGCTTTTCTGCGCATGGCTCTAGCCCAATCAACCGCCTCCGTTACTAAGTGAAGCGAAGTTGTTGAGATTACCGAATGGGGCCGATAATTTCCGAAAAGGTCAGCGTAAGTTCGGCGAGCCAATCAACATAGGCGTTGTATATCGACGTATTTCTCGTCCACCTCCTTCCTTGATTGCTTTTATTACTTACTTGTTGCACAAAAGTACATAATAATATATACCTCGCTGAAGTTCAGATGAGTAATTTTGGCTGAATAATTTTTCGATATTATATGTGTTGACTTTGATCTGTATTGTGTTACCCTCCCTCACTGAGTTCAAAAGACCGGTGACATGAAACAGATATCTTTCGATACACATGGCCATTATATAATTTTCTGAAAGACGCACGCTTGTTGATCGCCTGGTCACATCTGTCCATGGTCATTATCAATTCATGCTTGCAATAGCTCTCAGCGTGAATCAGAATTCTCGCCGGTCAAATGTTGTTTACAATATCTCCACGCGGTGATCAGCTGTGATGACGCAGTCAGCCGGAAAATATAACACGCTCTCTCATTGGCTTGGCGGAAAAGACGCAATGCGGCTGCGCGCCAGGCATTTGCATAGGAGTGAAGTCAGAGTCTGTTTACCGACGGATTGGAGAATGCTACGTGCAAAAACGATCAAGGTGGGGAAATGACCGCGACTGTGATTGTCGACAGATCGAATTATTACAGCACGTGATATAGGCTGGGGGAAACCTCATACTGTCGTGGGGGAAAATGTCGATGGGGAAACTGTCGCTGGGGAAACTGTCGTTGGGGGATAATGTTGGTATTCCTTCACAAATATTACAGAGTCGATGGAAAACCGTCAGACAACCGATGCCAGGCATTTCTGTCAACTCCCTACTGCAAGAAACGAACTTTCTAGTCCATAGCAGAATAGTGGATGAAAACTGTCGCTGTTTTGTTTAGTGTATCGTGTATTGCCTTCATTTACTGATAGTTTTGTGTCCAATTTTAATATCACCCATGAATCAACTTTATAATTTGCTAAACTGTGATTTACTCATGTCATTTTAAATAAAATTGACTATTGACAGAGTGCATGAGTATTTTGGACAAATGTAACGAAACGAAAATAAAATGTAACATCCTTGCTTTAAAGAGCACATCGGATAATGGCAGCAAATCCGAACATAACTCTCAATAACTTTATCCACTTGTATGTATCAGTCTATTATGTTTTCATTCATATGAACATGAGTTCCAGGTTAAGGCCAGGACACCCTCGCCCAGTCCGGTTATTGACTCTCCTTTTGTGCTATCTACCTAACGCCCTCGGAACATATAATGAATAGCCAGTGGGTGGTGCAGTTGGCAAGGCTGCAGTTTTCAGCGTGTCGGTCACATGACTGAAAAGGATTTGAGCAGGTAGACCAACAGAAAACTACATAACGTATAGGTCCGTGTAAAGCTTAACATTTCACTATTCACCTGCAACACCAGTATTAATTTTATTTTACTTTAATTTTTTTTTATTTTTTGGCACTGACACCTCGTGATACGAGCGGGCATTTGGAACTGACGAACGAAAATCTACGAATTTGAGAATGATGACCCCCGCCCGGTTCTTTAATTTTCATATTTTGCAAAGTCTGAAAAGATTGGACAGTCTATTTTCATATTTTGCTTTAAAAATATTATTTGTTATAACACAATGCTATTCTATGGAAAACAACTTCTTTATTGCTGTGGAGCTGACGTTTCGTTGGAGATACTTCCAACATTTTCAAAGCTCATATACGTCAACTTCTAAATGCCTATCAAAGAAAATTATTTGTTATATTTTTTTATCAATGGCATATTAAAATGTAAAAAAAAATATAAAATTTTGCAAAGTCTGAACATATTGGACAGTCTATTTTCGTATTGTTTTTTTAAAATTAAGAAAAAAAAATCAATTTGTTTTATTAAGGTCGTTTGTTCTCTGTAAAACCTTTGTCGGGAGGCACGCGAATAGGTGCGAAATGGGCAAAGCATAGGACAATTTCAGAATGGGGCGTAGGTGTGAAATGATCAATGGATTAAACTAAAGTACACAGGAAAATATTACACTTCCATTGACATAGTCCATGAATAGGTTGTTTGCTGTATTGTTCTCCAACAGGCGCGAACAGGTGTGAATATTCAGTGCAAAACTTTGAGTAAAGAACAAGAGAGGATATGAATTACATGGACTGATATGATATGGAGAACGCATTCTCAAATCTTTACTTTTCAGCGGGATTAAAAGCGTTCCATATAACTTATGAAAATTCCCACTCGAGAGAAGGAAAACATATTCCAAACGAGCCGCCATTACTCGAATAAGTATTCCAGTAAAAAGTATTAACGACTCTCTGAGAGAAACGAGACTAGAGTGCATCATGCCTGCAGCTTCTTTTCGAGCGTCGTGATTGGCCAGCCTTCTTTCTGTGCGCTCATCCCATTTGTGGGATAACGCGCTCGTCATCCGGCACAGGTTTAACGAGTATTATATGGGAAAATCCCATCATTTTCTGACAAATAATCCAATAATTGAGTAAGTTCTCATAAAAGGTATACCATAAATCAGCGGTCAGTACATCTCGTTCCATATTCATGGCGTTTTTCACATTTACCCGTGTACAAGACGGGGTGAGGTGCTTGTGACGTGATTTTTACTTCACACTGCCTTGTGCTCCGTGGGTGACTATCTTTAATCAACCAATTGGATGAAGCCCCGGGCAAATTTCTAGTACATGTACATTAGCAGACCAAACTCTATTGTCTGAAACATCCCGGGCGCGGTTAACCATAACGGCCCAATAATTGTAACACATTGATGTTGAGCGACTGGTGTCCGTGACGTCATTGCGATTAATACAAGTTGGATCCCAACATATCCTATATTTTGTGTATAACGATATCAGGATTTATAATTAACGTGAATTATGGGTAAGAAATGATACGTGCGCGATATGATACAAAAATATATATGCGTGTGAGCCAGAGCTTGTCACTAGATTCGGTGGCCTAATGGTTAGAGCGTCGGTCTCATGTCTCAATCCCAACCCGGGTCATACCGAAGACTTGAAAAATGGAACTTGTTGCTTTCTCGCTTACGCTCAGCATTAAGAGGATAGAACAAGGTCTGGTTCGCTCAATGTCAGTATAATGTGACTGAGTGGGGTGTCATGTCTTCCTACGGCATGATATTTCAGTGGGAAAGTACAGTTAGAGCTACCACTCAGTCATTCAAGATCAAGTTGATTCGATATGTTTGCTCTGCTGAACACCATGATCTTAAGAAGGAAACATCAGCAAAGTGGTGGATATAGCGCCAGGTTTTATCACTATAAGCATAATGGCGTTTACCCAGAATTACTCTAACATATTTTAGGGAATACATGAACGAGAACCCGCCAGCAGTCCCTCCAGAATGCGGCGTAGGTGTGAAATCATCAGTGGTATAAAACAATGCTACATAATCACCAATCATGCAGTTTCCGCTCGACAGAAATACAACAAGCCTGGGAAGGCTTGTGTCGAGCGTCGTGATTGGCAAAAACAAAAAATACTATTTTTTCCTATTTATTTCTATGATTATTACTGTTTCGAATCAAATTTCTATTTTTATCATGAAATTTAATAATTATCCGAAAAAAATCTTTCTTTTTTAAAAGTGCCAAATTGTTTGTACCACATTTGTCAAAATTCTCCTTTACATATATTTCTCCGATATTCTCCAGTGAAAATAGTTGTGGCTGTTCACGAATAAGCCGATTGGGATCTTGTCCATACGGGCGCCAAGCCTATCGAGCTGCTGTCCTTAAGCGCTCCTGTTCTGTGTCTCTTTATAGCGTTCAAAAGCGTATTGTTATGAGTAAACAATTACAACATAATACTATGACTGAATCCACAAGAAACGTAGAGCGTAGTACTTTGGTAAGACCAAGTAGATAGGAGGCTAAGTATGGGAAAACACAAACCATACAAATATGCCGTATATCGCTACCAAATATACGGTAACAAGCGCCCTTATCCATTCTCGTCCATTTATTTTCAGAAAATAAATCACGCACCAAAATATATTTTTGAATTATTTATTATATTTCTTGAAAATATGTCATATGGTGCACCATGATCATCATTTCTAACTAAAAATACGCCGCAACAATTTCGCATCAAACTAGTACTTTTAATTGGCTTAACTCCTACATGACATAGCCATAGGTATTTCAATGTGATCACTAGTTGAGCTCAATATGACCTCCAGTACAAATACATAATAAATTCACCAAGCAAAATCTATCCGGAAGGGTAAGTTGATTACCTCAACATCGGACGGTCAAAAAAGAACGTTGACCGTCATTCGGTGAACTAAAAAAAAATAACTGAATAGTTTTCAAGGTTAGGTCCATTTTCAAGTACATATATACCGTATATATGCATTACTATGAAATAGGAGTTGTCGGGGAGGTGAGGGCTCATTAAAAATTTCGAACGCAGCTATTGTTCAATGTAACGCGCTCGAAGAGCCTAGGAGACAGTTAAATTAGCGATCAAACGCACTCATTGTTCACAGCTAACCTGCTTGTAACGCTCTCCTAACGCATTCTAAGGCCGCGTTAGCAGGTTACTAACGGGCATGCTGTGAATCGTAACGTGCTCGGACTTAATCGATAACGCGTTAGGTAGAACCTTTAATCTGGTCGGTACTGTATCTGGCAAGATTAACCTTTTTGCATTTGATACGTCATCGGAAGTCATGAATCTTTAATTACACTTTATTGTGGCGTTTCATGCGTAATCCGAAATCCAGAGAACAAACATAAGCTTTAACCATCCAGATTATCACATTGGCATTTAATTTGATGTCGTGTTACATGAGGTAGGTGGCAGGGTAAATGATGAACATTGCATCGTGGCATAGAAGTGTGATAGAACGTATCAGAACTGCATCCCATTAACGGATGAACAAGATATGATCATGCAGGACTGAAGGTCTGGTATATTACCCCTGTAACCATCCCAAAGGTACATGTTACAGGCAATTGTGTATCATGCTGATTAAATCTGTTTAGCTCACCCTCATGACAACGACTGCATTTGCCCAATCGCCGCGAATACAGGGAGCATTGAAGACCAATCTATTGTTGTTGCACACGCCACTTCTGTTTGAGACTCCACCGTCTCAATGCAGCTTGTCGAATGGTTGCCATGGGTAATATATGAAGGAAGTAGAATATACTATAATCCGCATGATTTTGACTCTATGAGGCTTGTCGAAAATCCATGATATTGATATTGTATCACGCCTTAAAAGCGTTTTCATTTTCACCATATAAAACTCTAACAGCTGTTTCACGAACCAGCGCTCAATTGCATACAGTGACGTCATAGTACATTGGTGTTCTTGAGGATAAAGATCACTATAGCCGTAAACGTTCACGAAGGTTTGTGCGTTATAATATTCGCAACTTTGTTAATAGATGAGCATCGAGGGCGTCTGATTAAAAAAAACGCCCCAACTTAGGGTAAACACGCTTGGTAAATGCAAGAATACCCAGAAAATCTAACAGATAATGCCGGACGTCGTGGGGTAACATGGGAGAAACTCCCTCAGGTGTTACGATAGTAAAAACAAAAACTGATTTCTTTAATGAAAAGACTTTGTTTCGCACAGAAAAAAATACCAAAGTTTGAAAATGTTAACGCTCAGAATCAACGGTGACGTAAACCAGTCTGAAATTTGTATATATTTTAGCATGGATTTCTCAAAGTATCTACAATATGGCACATTGAAGAAAAACGAAACTAACGATTTCAAATTCTGCCGTGAAATTACACAGATATATTATTCTGGTTTCAGTTTTATCATTAGGTTTAAGGATTGTCGAGGAAAATGACAGCGATTTCATTTCTAGATACAGTCTGAAATTTGTATATATTTTAGCATGGATTTCTCAAAGTATATACAATATGGCACATTAAAGAAAAACGAAACTAATGATTTCAAATTCTGCCGTGATATTACACAGAAATATTATTTTGGTTTCAGTTTTATCATTACGTTTAAGGATTTTCGAGGAAAATGACAGCGATTTCATTTCTAGATACGGGATGTGAATGTCTGACCATCGGAATGAACGACTGACAGACCAGAATTGGCTGAAATACTGGATCGCGATAAACCAAACAATTTCTTCAACGTGAATCTATATTCTCTGCCAAAGATGAGAAGGACATAACAATTCTGACCATAGTTAATACGTTGGATAATATTGCAAATGACCCAAGTTCTGTCTATGATATCGATGGACAAGCTCTGTCTATGATATCGATGGACAAGCTCTCGCTCTCTGTGATATGTGAGATTATTAGCAGGATTTCTACAACAAGTATCGGTAACAGAACCAGAACAGACGCGATGGTTACTGCGATCAAAGACAAAGTGACTTTAACTTGGCTGTTGGAAATTGTCAGGGTACGGCCCAACTCGATTTGCTGTTTCCATGTGGATCTGATAGCATTGAATGAGCGAAAGTTAAGGACCAGCACGATGCAAAATGGCACAATCAGAATGAACAAAAATGGACACAAAGTTCCGAAGATATTTAAACCAAGACTGCCTCTCATCCTGCAGATAAAATCATTTTCGTTAATTTCCTGTGATTCCAGCAGATACGCTGTCTCAATCTCCTTCCAGATTGGGGCAGGCATGCAAAGGACAAAACAACCAATAATTAGGCCAACTGTTACCCAAATCGCCCTCCTGAAGGTACATAGGGACGCACGTCGAAGCGGATGCACTACAGCTATATATCTGTCCACTGTTATGGCAAGAACGAAAGCCGAAGAGAGAACTTGGAAGCAAAATATCCAAATCAACACCACGAAGCAAATGTCGCGGTTACCATACAGAATGTCCCTGCCAAGCATCTTGGTGATGAGTTCATCAGTTAGTATGCTCATCAGAACGAGGCTATCGATGACAGCTAACGCTCTGACGTAAACAGAGTAGGATATTCTAGAATACCTTCTTGTACTGAAGAGTACCAGTATGATGCAGTTCCCAGTAACTCCAATCGCTGTAATGAAGGCGGATATTGTCCAATACAGACCGGGGTCAATATATTCCGCGCCTCCATCTTCTGTTCCATTCCACGAAGAATTTTCATGACTTTCGTCATATGTTAAAATTCTTCATGGCGATTGAATGAGCCAACAGATTAATCGGAGTATATCTATATCTTCAGATATCTTCTTTATCTTCAGATGTTTGTCCATATGTTATATCGCATATATCCTTCCATGTTAATATTTTCATACAATTATCGATTCTCCGGGTCTTTGTTATGGGGTCCACGAATGTTCCGCTTCAACCTGTTGCTTCACGATATTCGCGGATGTCCGGCATAAACCACTATAGCTGCTAAGGAGTTCCAAATGCGTTCCGCATCAAAAAATTAAGCTATTAAGTGTTTCAGATATATTCCATATCAAATAGAATGTCCGTTGTTTCACGTGTGTCTCGTAGCCAAACAATGTAGCCGACAAGTGTGTCACGTATGCCCCGCATCAATTAGAATGGCTGATGAGTGTTTTACGTATATGTCGTGTGAGACAATATACCAGTTTCACGTTTGTATGTACGTCCCCTGTCAAAGACAAAAACTGCCAGATGTTTCACATATGTATCGTTTAAACAATATACACGTAGATTATTTACGTATGTCTCGTATAAAATATTGTTTTGACCGCTAAGGGTTTCAAAAATGTCCTTTGGCAAAAATATAGCTGCCGTGTGTTTCAAGTATGTGCCGTGTCAAAGCTTTTCCTGTAGGTTTCTCACATATGTCCCGAACAGTATAGCTGCTACACACAAGTGTGTCACGTGTGTTCCGTGTCAAGCAATATATATATGCAGACTATTTACGTAAGTCCAGCCTCAAACACTACAGTTGCTGAGCAGTTTTCTCGTATATGTGGCGTGCCAAACAATATGGCGTTTACTGGTGTGTTCTGTATGATATACATCATACAACACAGATATCCGTGTGTATACATTCCTTGGCAAAAACCTAGAGCGACCTCTGTAGCAAACTAGCTAAAATCTGTTCATGTGTATGATTTTAATAATCGAGTTTTCACGCACGCAAGTTTAATAAGGATGAATCCCATCATTTGTAGCTCTATTCCTCCATGGATGAGTGTGCTCATACTAATTGATCCACCAGACTAAAAGGATATGAGCAAGACACTGAAATAAAATAAACAACAGAACATTTCAATTCCATTTTTGCGACTGTATAGCTCGAGTAAGCCCAAAGTGTCAATATAGATATATTTGTATACTAACCCCAATCAATACAGTCAATATAGATGTCTATACATTGGCTCTATTGCCATTCGCGCATGGTTGGCGCTAATGGATAAAATTTAACAAATAGCCCTTGGACTAAATGAGCTTAACCTTAAGTTTAATTCAATTTAATCCCAGGACCAAACTGACCAATTGTAGTACATTTTCTAAACTCTGGACTAACTAAATGATTCATGTCCTTGGTCTAAATGACTTGGCCCTCATCTTACATATTAAGTCCGCGGGCTGACTGATATAATCCTCGGACTATATAATTAAAACCTCGATGGTTAAGTCCTCAGACTGAACGCATTTAACCCTAGGTCTAATTCGATTTACTTTGGGCTAAATTGATCAATTATAATACATGCGATTGTAAACATTTGCTGTCGAAGTAAACAATCCCGTCTTCTGGCTTTGTATATTTAACCCCGGATTGATTGAATCAATTACAAGCGTCTAGCCCGTCATCCATAATTCAGCCGTCGTCCATTAGAGAATATCCGCGTCCATAATCCAAAGACCTATTCCATATTCCATATAACGGTATTAGCACCAAATTCAAAAAGACAATCATAGTATACATACCATAGGCTTGTTTCCTGCAAGAGAGAAGCGGTCAACAGTTTTCAATGATGCCGGCAAGACAAGCCTCGTACTGAATGAATTAACCCTCGGAGTATATGATTTAGCCCGAGGGCTAGACGGTGCAATCAACTGTGTGATTTAGACCGCATATTGAACGAACCAATCAAGTGCAGGTTTAGAAGATCGACCACGTGGAGTATAGTTGGCTTGAATACATTCCAGAATGTTTCTGGCTGGCTGTAGTAATTCTTCCCCCCAGGCGACAGTAAACAAGCGACCAGTGACACCGTAATGAAGATCTCATACTGACGCGGTCAACATTCTGTGTGTGTGTTTGTTTTGTTGGGTCCAATGCGACGAACACAATCATTCAGTCCCCTACAAATGAATGGATGAACTGGTTTCTGTCTGTCAGGTCACACAAGAGATTGTCCGCCATGTTTAACTGTCACTCAAAGATTCATAAGATGAGATAAGACAAATTTTATTTAATGTCGATAGTTCACAAACATATATCGTTAGTCCATGATGATTATTCATGCTGTTTGAAAACCAAATATCACAATCGAATTAGAACTAAGGTTAAATGCATTTAGTTCAACTGCTATTTGTGAAATTTTGTCCGCTAGTGTCAGCCATACAATACGTGCATTTTAGAGCTACATCAACGGTGTCTTATTAGGTAAAGGCAAACCATCAGAAAAACAATTTAAATCAAAATTTAGTTAAAATACATATTAAATGAAGGGCATTATATACCTGAAATTCCTTGACATTATTTGACGAACAAATTACCTTCATATATGAGATGCAGCCTGATACAGCCTATTAGCCGATACAGCTCGCTGATGAGGCGAGCTTAGCATTCCTCCCCTAGATACGTATATAGTAAGTAATAGTCATACCTTTGAGATAATCCATACTCCTGTTGATTCACCAGGTCTATGAACTGGTTTCAATTTCGTCTTTTCGCATGGGGAACATTTTCACATCCTTAACTGTAATGAGATTATCATTTTATATGGAGTGATCTAGCATGGAAAGCTTATATAAAGATAGCTTCCCCAAGAGTTCAACTGTTCTCACACGATGGAGTTGTAGGTTGAACGTATTGAACAATTGTCCAGAGTCGCTAAAGTCTTATTGAGAAGTTGAACGTACCGGTGATTATCCAGTCCAAAAGGCGGCAATTCTTGGTAGGTCTGTGATCATTATTATGTTGTCAATAAACACGACAGTCTCATTTTCACAAGGTACATAGATTCAGACGAAGTGACAATAAGAGTAGCTGTGTTTTATCCTCTCTGATTCTCTTCTTCTCCAATGGTAATAATTCACTTCGCCGAGGGAGTGACTTCGCTGTCAGGACAGCTGAATCCTATGTGTGGCTGAATATCTATTGTGCGCCATGAATATTAATCGACGGTTTTTATTGGCTGAGGTATGTACGTCACGGTAACGTCATGTAAGCAAATCATAAGTTCGAACGCCAACTGAGTTAACTGAAAGCAAAATCACCTATCCTCTGTAAAAGCCGTTTGTAAAAATAGAGAATTAAATTACTGATGCCTGGTTTTGTTAGACGAACATGAGAGAAAAGGGGATTCCTCTGTACAAATCATTGTGATTGTAGTTTGTGACTGTGGTTATCATGGTGGAGAATGAAGCGCTTGGTCGGCGTCGGGCTTCACAGAGGTGGGTGATCCTTGAGGGAGATAGTACAGGATGGCGATGAGCATGAGTGACCCTGATATCAAATCAGTTGAACATCGACAATAATCCATTGAACAGATAGCACAGCGAGTGAAAACTTGACAAAGGTCTAGCCGAAATGTATTGGCAAATAGACAAACAGACGGGCACCATTTTTTTCATCGAAACTATGCTAGATCGTTTTAGTCGTGTAAAAGAAGACTGTATTTTAATTAACTTGAAAGAAATCGATTTGTTGCATAAGTTTTACTATATGTACATGCTTTTGCTGTGCTGTGTTGATTACGTCTGGATTGCTGGGTTGTTGACTTGTTTTGGTTGAAATACTTAGAATTTTGTTTGATCGTCGCTATTTTGCTGAAATATTGCTGACGCGACGTTAAACCTTAATTCTCTCTCTCTCTCTCTCTGCTCCTTCTTTAAAATATACGTCGTCCTCCATATTCTCAGCATTAGCAGACAATACCGTCGCCTACAGGAGATACCCAAAGGTGACGAACGGAAGCGTACACATAACCAACCAATGGTTCAATGTCAACATTGATCTTTAAGACAACACACATCGCATAATAAATTCAGACAAATAGCAAATACTTCAACTTTAACCAAACGCCGCTGCTAACGTCTGTTTTCAATCATTATTACAAGATCAGATACAGTATAATCAAATGTAAAACAACTGGTTCGAATTGAAAACATATTATATTGCCCTGCCTTCTGATTAATTTGTGGTGGTGCATGTTCTGGCTATTTCAGTCGTTTCTGGCGTGCTAGCATTGGATTTCTTTAGAAATAATGTTTTATTCTTCTCAACATTTCGTATTCGAACATGATGTCAATTATTTATTAAAAGGATTACTTAAGACTTGTACTACAAACTGTAACTATCGTTATGGGATATAATGCTCAGACGAATACTAAGGTTAAGCACAACGTACCACGATTTATACATATGTATGCTTACTGAATTAGGTCGTCCCTTATTTTAGATGCGGCACAAGATCACAACTTTGGCATTGTGAACTATCCCTCTTTGGAATGCAATATTCCCGTGGGACCTGCATATGGCGTATACATATCTCGCCTAGTAGCATCTGTATTAAATGTGACGATTTTAATCAACGTCACAAAACACTATTGTGGCAACTTATAAACTGGGATACACCACAAAGTGCCTTCACTCAAAGTTTCTCAAATTTGTCAATACATTCCGCATACTGATAGCAAAATACGAGCGTAGCGTGCAACATCTATGCGGTTACGTTACGTAATTTTTGTCTAATGTCATCTTAACCCGTGGCTAGGGGCCGTATGAACCCATGCACTTCAAGAGCCTAATGATGTTAATATGAATAAGCACACTCAAAGCGTGACTGAGATACATCATTATTTAGATGACGACTTTACAGCGAATATAATATGGATTGATAATCCATATCAGCGATACGGATTTGATATTTTTGTAACATTATGATGTCTTACCGGCATCAGTAAAAACTGTTGACCGCTTCTCTCTTCCAGGAAACTATCCTTTATTTAGCCTATGATTGTCTTTTGGAATGTGATGCAGATGCTGTTATATGGAATATGGATTGGGTCGTTGGATTATGGACGCGGATATTGTTTAATGGACGACGGCTGTATAATGAATGACGGACCAGACGCTTGTAATGTCGTTACATTAATCTGGCAATATTTTACAGCGCGTCTCACCAATCAAGATTCAAGATGCTCCTGAACATTTTATTATGGAAGAACTGATTGTCCTGGAATCGATTAAAAAATACTTTAAAGTTAGGTAGAACTGGGAACATGAACTTCAATAGTTGTAACTCAATATCTGCCTTGAAGCTTTTGCAGTGTATGTGTAGCATATCATCGCATTGAACAGTGAACAGTGGCTTGATATTCGGTAGCGACATCGACCAGCCCTGTTTTGTGGAGTACCGATGGTATGGTGCCACGAAGAGAGACAATTTCTGAAATTGTGTCTGAATTATTTGCATGAGGGAAGCGTATCCATCCCTAAGCAATTATGAATGGTCAACTTAAATCAATCATGGGCGACTAACCTTAATGATTTAAGGAACGAGAATTCTGATTGGATTATGATGATCACACCACAAAAGAATAAGATTCTAAATAAACCATTTCCGGTCTGTATATACATGAGATGGGAATTTCACAAAACTCTGTAGATTTCGACGAAATTAACGAAAGGATATTCCATAAGAAAGAGTACTTTTATCTGGACATGCGATGCGACGCCAATCTCTTTAATGAATTGTGAACTTTTCGTACATCGTCAAAACAGTTTCCTACACGTTCGGGACTGAATCGGGAAGTAAAGTGTACACTGTTCGCATAAGTTCGATAATACTTCCCTGCTAATCTCTTGTAGAATTACCAGCAGTAATACCTTTTTGCCGAGGCTCTTCGGCAGTTAGAAGATGCAGGGGCCGCAGGGGTGGGTGTGAATTGCGGACAAGGTCCTACCACCATTCTTCCGTTAACTCTATCTGGCCTGGGCTTTTTGGGACATGTACAGGTCTGGGGGGCGCCGAAATGGCCCCCCTAATTTTTTGTCTTACCCCTTGAGCGAGGGAGCTGAAACTTACTACACTAAATATGAAAAAATCCAAGATGGCCGCTTTGATGACGTCACAGTGACGTCATTTTCAAAAACGACATTTTTGGGTCGATTTTTCGGTCAGATTTGCCGGATTTTTAATTTTTGCAATTTCTCCGCAAAAACTGCATGATAAATTAGTAAATATTAATGTGATGTGAAATAAAGTAGTTTTTGCTCACTTATCATCGCGGAAAAGCAGAAATTGTGAAGAAATATGACAAAAACATAACTTTTCTGCTACCCCATGTAGCCGCCATCTTGGATTTCCCCATGATCCTCTGCTCGGGGGGTTATGCAAATAGGCTCTCAGCTCTCCATTTTGTGTCGTTCCGGATATAGCGCGGAAAGTTTGGTTGCGGGGCCATAATGGCCCCCCAGGCCAGGTAGGGTTAATACAAGAGGCAAGACGTGTGTGCAAGGTAATTTACAAGTGAAAGATTTGATGGATAGTAATTACACAGGTTTTTTTAATAACTCTAAAGTGTTCACGTATTTCCGACTATTGATAATTGCTCATCGATCGGACTAACTCAAAATTACATTGTTTCTCATGTCGTTTCGGTTTCGCTTAAAGGCCATTCCCGCTACAATCCTTATGTTAAGTTTTCGTCGCTATCACCAATAATTGCAGTCATCTTCAGAGATAAATTATAATATAATTATATTCCTAAATTGTGAAACACCATGTCAGAAAATACTGGCTCTTGTGAGAGTCGAACTCACGACTGAGGGGATACCGTCCCACTGATCTACCAATTGAGATGCCGAGTCCAGATGGGAACAGCTCGCTAATTCAATCCATTTCTCAAGTAATCGGGGTATTGCCAAGATAACAAGTGAATTTTGGATACATCAGTTCTCATTTTTCTAGGTCTGCACTACATTTCCTTGTACGTACGAATATTCACTTGTTGTCCAGGAAACTGGATGCACAATTTAGCCATTTCCAGGACTGTTGGCCGTGTAACGTAATTACAAGCGTCTAGTCCGTCATTCATAATCCAGCCGTCGTCCATCAGAGAATATCCGCGTCCATAATCCAAAGACCTATTCCATATTCCATATAACAGTATTAGCACCAAATTCAAAAGACAATCATAGTATACATAAACATAGGCTTGTTTCCTGCAAGAGAGAAGCGGTCAACAGTTTTCAATGATGCCGGCAAGACATCATGATGTTCCAAAAATATCAAATCCGTATCGTTGATAAGTATTCTTAATCCATAATATTCGTTGTAAAGGCGTCATCTAAAGATTGATGTATCTCAGTCACGCTTTGATTGTGACTGTTCATATGAGTACCATGAGAATCTTGAAGTGCATGGGTTCATACGGCCCCTAGCCCCGTGTTAAGCGGAATTAGACACAAGTTACGAAACGTAGCGCCATAGATCTTGCACGCTGCGTTCGTATTTTGCTATCAGCATGCGATATGTATCGCCAAATTTGAGAAACTTTGAGTGGAGGCGTTTGGTGGAATAGCCCTGTTTTATAAGTTTCTGCAACAATGTTTTGTGACGTTGATTAAAATCGTCACATTTAACACAGGATCGAGCAAATGCTACTAAGCGAGATATGTATACGCCATATGCAGGTCCCACTGGAATATTACTATCCAGAAAGGGATAGTTGACGATGTCGAAATTGTAATCATCTCTTTTGTCATAAAGTCGACGAGAGAGAATGCCCGCTTCATTTTTATAGAGATAGAGATCTAAATAAGATGTGCCTGTAGGGCTATCTGTAGTTTCCTTCAAATCCAGTGAAGGTGGATATATATCCTTCACTGCGTCATTTATATAGCGATTATCCACAGCGAGAAGATCGTCTATATAACGTTTGGTGAATGAGAAGGATCGGGCTTTGAATGGATCGGTTTTTGAAAGCGCCTGCATATAGTCATATTCATAAGAGAACAGATACAGGTCAGCCAACAGGGGTGCACAATTAGTACCCATTGGAATACCTATATGCTGCTGATATATTGTGTTGCCAAATTTCACATAGATATTTTTAATGAGAAATTCAAGCAACTCTATAAACAAAGAAACATCCCATGAATGATATCTCTTGTATGTAGTCGAGCTAAAGAATGCTATATGGCTTCCGACATTAATATATCTACGATCAGTTTTCTTGAACACAGATACTATTATTGAACTTATACGGTCAATAAGGTCCTGATGAGGGATTGTAGTATCGACCAGTCATGTCTGGTCTTGTTGGTCCTACGTAAACACGTGACCACGGTAAACATGTGCCCTTTTCTAATTCTAAATTTGAATCAAGTTGGTCGATTATTCCGATACAATCCCCACAATCGCCATACATAATTCCCACATTTATCTTAAACTTGTAAAACCGTGGTTAGCTGTTCCACACAAACCCTGTAACAAGGGTTATATTTGATATATACTCTGAAAGTTATTAACTTAATTAGTCACCATAATATGCAAGCTCAGAAAATGTAATCAATCATGCGTGTATACATGCTTATAGGTGATATGCTATTGATCACGTCCAGGAGGAACACGTCGCTCTGTCAATCAAGTATTATCCAATCAAAAACATTCATTAAGTTACATCATTGAACCGCGAGTTTCAATCTAACTTTCGAGATAGTTCGGCCTCGGCAACCGAATTGATCAGTCGTTTACATATTATCTGGGCATGACACATAAACCGTTCATCTGTAAGTAACTTTATATTTCTATTGTATATAATGAACCATATACTATATTAAACCGTATCAGAATCTCGTGTTTTCACAAGATCCAGTATATTTTTGGTATTATATTGTTGAGAGAGCTTCCCTTTATATTTTGAATCTTCCACTACGTACATATATATCTGGGTACCTCTGCTGAATATAAATCATAGAAAAGTCTTCCTAAGCTGGGCATAACAGGTTAGTTATTAGAGGGAGCTTCGTAACAGCTTTGTAGTAGAGCTGTTTGTTTGTGACAAATAAAACGAGATTTGAAATACGTTTTATTTATAGGTTATTTGAGTTTATTATACGGTATTGAAGTTAATTCGTCGCGATATAGCTGAAATATTGTTGAAAGCGACGTTAAATTCTATTCACTCACTACGCAAAAAATATGTTTCAAAATAACACTGTAAGAGGAATTTCTCACGCTATTGAACTTCCGATGACGGTAGAATTATTAGGTCACGTTCGGTAATTTAAGTATGTCAGGTAACGTAATGGGTGATTCAAATGGTATTAAGATGGAAGAGCTTCCGTCTGTATGTAGAGAAGGATTAGTGAATATTTCTGCATACATAGCTGAACACAACCGGGCAGCGTTATCGACTATTAGCGAGGCTCGGTTTAGGCAAAATCCTAATTTTTCACCTGAAACCAGCGGAATCGCTGCTCTTAAAGCGTTTTCAGGATATTCAGATAGTGATTTTCAGAAGTCCTTCTCTCGTTTTGAGTCATATTCGCATTTTCATCGTTGGAAAACGAACGAAAGGTTAAAATCTTCCCTTTATATTTTTACTGATTCTGCTGAAAGTTTTTATGATGGTCTCTCTTGTCAAGTTATTAAAGGACGATTTATCTCTGATTAAATCCGCGTTTGAAGATAGATTTGACAATCCCATGTGAAAATGGGCCAAGGACGCAGCAATCTTTGCAAGAAAGCAGCTTACAAATATACCTCTAGAAGAATATATTACAGATTTACTCGAACTTGCAGTAAGACAAACAAATCTGAATAAGAAATTTTGCCATTTGTTATTAATGGACTTCAACCGACTCTTAGATCTCATGTTACCTTAGTAAGACCCACCAGCTTAGATAACGCTTTGAGTAAATGTCGTTAGGGTCAGAATGAAAATGTACTCCCAGAAGGAAAGTGTCAGATTATGCAAAATGCGGTAATGTGAAAGAAAAAGTACTGTCTAAAACACCGGACGGTTCGCGTATCTGTATTTTGTTGTTTGCGTATTGTCCATAAAGTAAAATTTTGTTCAGGGTGACGTGATACGCAACCTTCCTGTACTTTTTGTAAACTTAATCTATTTTGTCAACGACTACCTCTGCCACATTTAAAAGGCGTCCATTATTAGATGTCCATTATGATAAAACTTTTCAAGTGGCTTTAAAACGAGACTCAGATTATTTACATATGCGCCGTGTGTGTGCGCGGAGGAGTGCCCAGTAGGACCAATCATATTGCGTAAATCTAATTTGTTCAGGCTAGATCTGCTGACGTAGTACACACATCCGGGCACTCGCGATATGTCTTATAGTGCATGCATCTGCAACTGGCAGCCATTTGTTGCTTCAAATTTTTAGCTGGTCACATTGGCATCTTATAATAATGCCTAACACACGCAGTCAAGGGGAAGTATCTCAACACAGTGAAACGGAGACAATGGCGGTTGTGCAGACGATTGACGTGAAAGCTTGGTGCGACGAGTTAGTTTCCAACGAGTCGATATCGACGTAACTCGGTAATGGCCTTGAATCCAAGAAAAGTTTGACCAAACTGACGTCAGAACTGATAAGTAGGGAGGGATACACTCGGTCAGACGGACGATATACTTTGACTCCTTAATAATATCTGTAGACGAAATACGGCGACAACGGCGAATGTCCAAAGTCGGACGAACTTAGAAGCGACTCAAAATGCAGAAGCTAACCAACATGAAGTACAGTCCGTTAAGCTTCGTGGGACTATGCATCTACGACACAAACTCCTCACAGCTCAGAAAAATCTGGGGATTCTATAACTTTTGGCCATATGGAGTTTAGGGTGAATGATTCAAAAATACCATACAATAAGATGACACCGGCACAATACTTTGAAGGAACGACTCAAATACTTCACAAAATCATCCAGAAAGATCAGTGTACACATGAAATGATTATCAAATACTTGGACTATGTTGTCAAAATTGCTACTTTCAGTCAAGTGTTTGACTGGCAGTTCTTATTGAATTATGATCTCCAATATATACGTCGGCAAGCTGAGGACAAGTTTCCTTGGGGAACAAACCACAGTTTTTTTATGCAAGCCTGGTTACGGTAGAAGTCGACACAAACCCAGAATCCAGCTGTACGTAATGTGAATTCGAGTTCGAAATTCGACCTTCAGTCAGCACGACCAATATGTGAACGTTTCAATGGGAAAAACGGATGTGCGTTGCGGGTATGCAATTATGCTCATGTGTGCCTTGTGTGTTATTCTCCCAAGCACGCGGAAGTGAATTACCACCGAAATAGGTAAGCCCCCAATAGTAATTTTGGTGCAAAAACTATTAAGTAGCAACTTTATTTCGGCTATTTTACGTGAGACAATTCACATATGGGAAAAGGAGCTGGAAGATGACCCGGTTAAAGATTTCTTGTTAAATGGAAATTATCCTGGGCTTCCAATGTGATTGACCGGGGGAGGCTTCATATTCGTAGTGTATACAATTTGATGTCGGGTATGAAATTGGGCCACCATAAGTCTAAGTTAACAGATCTGAAACAGGATTTGCAATGGTGGTATAATAATTTGTCGTGTACAGCTAATCGCAGAATGATATGGGACTTCAGACCAATTATGCCAGTCTATACAGATGCATGCAATTTAGCAGGTGGAGCATTTTGCCGTTATGATTGACTGTATAGCATATAGCATCTGGATTATCCCGCGTTATCTGAAGAACATATTAACATCAAAAAATTGGCTGTGGTGTTATTGGCAGCAAAACGGTGGGCACCATCATGGGCCGGACACGGGATCCAGATATTTTCAGATAATACCCCCACAGAAGCCATGCTAAATAAAGGATGTTATAGGTCTATAGTAGCTACACAAGTGATTGATTAACTTAGTGGTTTGGCCATGAAGTATCAATTGTCTGTTTCCGCTATGTAAATTCCAGGGGGAGTTAAACGTTTTGGCGGACTCTATATCAAGGTTCCACTCCCCTGGATATATGGAACGGTTTGTTCGCTGTCTTCGCGAACACCTGACTTTGTACTAATTTTATTGGTTGCAGGAACATACGCTTAAACATGATTTGTCGTTCGTATACCCGCAGGTGCAACAATGGAGACAGCTGTACAACAATTAGACTTGACAGTGGAAATGTTCAGGGCAGAATCCTATGCATTAAGTAAACGACGTACTCACGAGACTAACTTAAAATGTATCTGAACTTTTGTCGTATGCTTGAACTTGGCTTGGCTCATGTATCGGAAGAAAATTTACTCAGATACCTAGGCCTTTGGCACGGAATAAAAGTTATAAGACCATTGTGCAGTATCTAAATAGAGTATGTATTTTACACCTAGATCTTGGCCTAAGCAATCCACTCTAATCGCCTTGGAGTTTAAATAGAGTTTTGAAGGTCGTCAAACGTGTGAAGGGGGGCACAAAGCATGCTGAACCCCCTTTCACTCTGCAGCATTTACTATCTTTTCGTACTTTGCTGGATCTTAGAGACCTGGATGATCATTTTTTTTCGGACTCCGTATTATTAGTTTTACATGCTCATCGGAGCAGACTTTCTTGCTTAAAAGACAAGATAAATCCCTGCAGCGTGAAGGTTTTTCTATAAAGATCACGGTTCTAAGACCATCCAGTTTCAGCAACGTGTTCACACTACTGTGTTGCCTATTTTGCCAGGGCATCCACTCTGTCCAGTTGCAGCTCTGTTGGAATTCTGTGTTGTTTCCCGTGAGGCACATCCCCATCAGTTCTTGTTAAGTACTCCGTTGTCTCAGGGTTACAGGAGCTAAAGCTCGTAGAACCATGAAACAGAATAAACGTGATTCTTGGAAAAATTATATTTCTAAGATCAATACACATACTCCCATAAAGAAAATTTGGAATATGATCCAAAGGATAAAAGGTAAATGCTCCAAGTCCAGCGTTCATCATCTCAACGATGGAGACCAGTTGATAACTGACAGAGTAGAAATTGCAAATAAATTAGGCGAAATATTTGCCAAAAACTCTTCGTCAGATAATTATGTACCTAAATTTCAAAATTTCGAAAAAAGAGAAGAGAAAAATGAAATAAAATCTCTCTCCGGTAACCGTGAAAGATACAACGCCATGTTTACAATTGGGGAACTTCATGCTTCTTTCACGAAAGCTAACGATTCTGCTGCAGGTCATGACTTTTGAAACATCTACCCGAATCTTCTCTAGCACTCCTATTACGCATATTCAACAGACTTTGGCTGACAGAATACTTTCCACCGTCATGGCATAA
>JAVTVY010049128.1:0-24649 GCA_036873755.1 Hanleya hanleyi | reverse complement strand
CTTATTTTTGGTATTTTGTGGCATTTTCATGACGGGTTTTCTCTTGTAGCAAAAATATGACACCTCAAACCAAAACCATTCATGGTTCTTTCCAATAAACAAACTTCCTAATATATTGTATGACAGAATTATTTTGGTTTGACGTGTAATATTTTTGCTATAAGAGAAAATCCTCACTGTAAATGCCTCAAAAATACCAAATCAGGCCGAGGAGCACATTTTGATCAATCGTATGTCCATTTTTATACAACGGAGCATCGCATTTTTTTCGAGGCTGATATTTCAGTATGTAAACTTCTAGAAAAATCTGATTTGGCATCTTTTGGTTTGAAAAATAAATTCAGCTTGATTACCTTCACACACAAGAGAGTTATTCCCGTATTGTCGTCACATATCCTTTCGGTAGCTGATTTTCCATTCTGTCTGATTAGGCATTGTATCTCGATCATGGGCATTAGAATTGCGCCAAATTCAATCCCAGTATGTTGGGCGAATGAATCCGATTTGATGAGATGTTATTGCGAGAGCTGCATTCTTCATATTTGGACAGTGTGGCGAACGATAATTTCTCGATAGACAGCCCATTGTCAATTACGTACCAATGAAGGCCCCGATGAGATTCTCTCAGCCATACGGAGATATTAATGGCGGGCTCGAACTTCGGATAAATTGACCAGGCAGGCGATTTACTGGACTGTTTTTCACCCGAATTACCATCTGTTCAAATCTCCGGAGCATCTTCCTGTACCCGCTTGATAGACACTGTGAACGGTGTGAAACCAAATCTGAGTGTTTCATGCTCAAGGCGTCCTCATTTTCCGTCACTATTTTCACTCTTCATTTTCAGACCATATCAGAGCTCTCATAACTCTAACTACGACCATTCGCATGGCCCTTCGCATGGCCCTTCGCTTTCTCTGTGTCGATTAATGATACTCTAATTTTCATGATAGTATAGAATATATTTGATAAGCTGTTCAATTTGTCATTAAGAATTCCAGTTTGTATACAATCAAGCTGTTATCGCACATATATGAGTTGGACTAACAAGTTGTATTTGCTGGCGGCACTCGGCCATACGGGGCCGTCTATGCTCGAGTATAGAACGATATCTCTGCCTTTCGCAACCGGGGGCTACTTTTTCATATGTCCGGTTACAATGAAAATCTGGGTCATTCTGGACCATATTACGTGGAACATTGAAAACTGATCAAAGCAAACTTGGTCGTGTTTCCCCCAGCTTAATCGATAAGATGCATGTTTGTGGGATGACTGAACGGCTCAATTCGACAAAACGCCATACATTATTGGATCACTTTCACTGTGTAGTACCGCAAACCAGGTATCGTAAGGATGGGAAGTGATTCTGGGAGTCCTACTGCTTCTATACCTGAGGTAAGCTGATATGATCCTAGATGAGCATATGAACGCCTTGATGAACGCGACTACGTATGGGCGATACCTGAATCGAAGAGCTGTGGTAATATTATATCCCTGTTAACCATCCAGATAATTAAATATTGAAAACTGAGTGAAAACTGTGGAATTGTCGATATATGAAGATTTATTCTCTTCTCGACGGCTCTGTCCGAAACAATGCTCCAACTGGAAAACCAATCCTTTTCTTCCGTATCGTATGCAATACATATTTCCGTTTCACCTCCAGACATGCCTAATGGTTCTCAAAAATGCTTCAATTAAGTTGTCCTATAGGAAAAAACATGAGAGTGAGATGATATACAAACAATACAATCTAATCCGCCGGATATAATTTGCAAGATTTCGCAAAATCCCAGACCATGTATTGCGGTACTGAACACATAAAGTGTACTCCAGTCAGCTAAGCTCTAGAAATGTTACCACACTAGAGTGCTCCAGTAAGCTACATGTAAGCTCTCTCTCTCTCTCTCTCTCTATTTATCTCAGTAAATTCAGATATCATATCACGGGATATTACATCTGGACTGAAGTAATGCATGTCTCGTGCGAGCTAAAGGATACCCGGAAGAAATCCATCATCCAATCGAATGACTATATCATTTTCACAAGTTCAGGTCAATCCTAATTCCTCGCAGATATCAGAAGCAATACAACACTTTACGAGTGTTAAATTCAGCCTTGTAAAGTGTTGTATTGCTCCTGTTACAGCACTACAATGCTGGATAAATATAGAGGATATCAACTGTTCCTTGACGAATACTATAAATATTTCATCTCGTGGGGTGAGAAAATACCAATTTCTCACCCCACGAGATGAAATATCACCACTCGTGAAAATACCAATATTTTCACCCCACGGGATGAAAAATTTATGGTATTCGCCAAGAAACAGTTTATTTTCTTTTTATTATATACTTCTGTTGTACTACTTTACTCTGGATGTTTGAAAACATTGAAATAATTCAGATTTTGTAGGGCTTTTCGAGTGACGGTACACTGAAATATTGACTGACGTACATGTACTACTTTGTTGTCAACAAATCGCACGTGCTTCATACGAAAGCGAATTTCTTTCAGTCGGGTATCATGCACTTTAGTATAAATGGATTCCAGCAGATTTCATGAATGTTGTTACCTTTGTTCTCCAAATAAACAGTTTTCATGCGTCAACATCTTTATATTTTTCGGGCTACAGGTCGTTGTTCGTGTTGCACTTCGCACTGCTCTAGGCCTGCAGTCACTGTCTCTGTGAACGTGCATGAAGGTGCATAAGTACGTGACGAGCCGTCGCCATTCTGAGTGTTTCTGATTCATTTTATGCTGATTAGTATTTTATTTCCTGTCATAATCTGGTCATTATAAGGCATAATAATATACAAATCCTTCCCAAATATTTAGCTTGTTTTTCTTTGGCGCATAATCCTGGTAGAGTTTCGGAAATTTGCCTTATCACTGTGACCACGGTGACATGTATTTGTGCGCTGTGACGTCATTTGTCATATTTGATATCATCACTGCAGTGAAAATACAGCTTTTACTCAATTGATAATTTTCACTTTCTAATCACCAAGTATATAATAAAACACTTATCTTTAGAAAGCATCGGTGCTACAAGGGTCTATATCGAACTTTTTTTAAATGTGAACTGCTAAGCTTTCCAATGTTCTGCCAAAATGTTAGAAATCAAGGTCTTTGTAGTTATAGTTGTTTATGTGTGGTAATAGTTCTGTGGATCTTCCGGGTATCGATAAGTCAAAACTTATACCACCAGAAAACGGGAGCCACAACTTTCAAAAAGATTCATCGATTGCCTCCCATTGTTTTTGGAACGTAATCACGTGGTTCTGGTCCTCACTCATTCATCCGACGTAGCATGACGTCATGTGAAATGATACATTAAAGGAGACCTCTATAACGCCATAACGCAATCTAGCCCATTGCGCCATAACGTTCTACATGCAAAGAGAGACAAGCGATGTAAGTTTTCAATACGGATGTATAACAGGATAACTTCAATAGTGTTATTAGTACAATTTAGCAAAATATATTCGCCCCAAAATGGTATAACAGTTATATCACATAACACAAGATGTATATAAGCTTTACAGTTCACGTTTAACTTCTGAATGACTCGTACTGGAAACAGAGGAACAGACAATCCCGGAGTTTATTCAACGACATTAAGGAAGCGAATTAGCAATCACTGTCAGCTTCACAAACTTTCCTGTAGAGTCTGATATGGCAGTACGTCTTGGTCAATTGACAGGCAGAAGAGATTATAGTCTGATCGATGGTATTTAGGACAGTCATTATTGAACTGATCTTCGTCTATCAACACCTGAAATTAGCTTATGTGTACAGCTTCACGTACCGACAAGAAATGACAGCAATCAACCTTTAGATAATCGATATAGCTCGGGGGCTGATGGAATTCCTTGAAGAGGATCTGTCATTATCGTCCCCTGCAGCCGATGTAAAACCTTCAGCGTATTGCTGTATTGAACGTCTATGAAGAATACCCTCCTTATAATATTTTGTTGCCGGGTTTCGTTTCAATGGCATAACTAGGATTTCCAGTGAATAGGCCTAACCCCATATTTGTTTATCCCCGATCACTGCTGCTGGTGGTCGCATCGACTTTATCCCATGTTTTCAAAGTGCTCGTTATCTACAAGGGCTAATATAAATCCACTGAGAATCATAGGCCATTATGGCCTCCACTACCAAACTTTTTACTCGATCTCCGTAAAGACAGACAATTGAGAACTGAAACTCCGTGATTGGGGTCATTTTGAACCTATTTGCATAATCCACCCGCCCCCGAGCAAAGAATCATGGGGAAATCCAAAATGATGGCCATGTGGGGTACCGGGAAAGTGGTGATTTCATCATGTTTCTTCAAAATATCTTCTATTTCGGAGAAGTGTGCCAAAACTATTTTATTTCACATAACATTATTATTTATCAGGTAGGTTTTGCAAAGAAAACACATAAATAAAAAATGCGAAAAATCGACCAAAAAAGGTCTTTGTAAAAATGCCGTCGCTTTGACGTTATTAATGCTGCCATCTTAGTTTTTTTTTTACATTTTCTGGTAGAGATTGATCCAAGGGTACAGCGTTTTAACTTTCAGCCCTCTGGCTCAAGGGATAAGAAAAATATTTAGCGGAGCCGAATTGCCCCCCTCCCCCAAGGCTGATACAGATCCCAAATAATGTCATATAAACAATGTCATATAAACGATGGCGTATTAGTTTTCTTTACACCGATTTCATTTTTAGACCAAGGGAGATAAGCTGATCCACCTTGGTTGAAATTGGCCTAACGTCCAGTTGTCTCCCTTGATTTGAACATTTGGATACAGTATGCTGTTAAGCTTCCAGTGGATACAACAGTGCTATAGAGTACAGGGGGTACCACAAATGCGTTAAGGCGTTACGATCTGGCGTTAAGGCGTTAGTATGGGGCGTTAAACTGGGGCGTTTAGATAAAGCGTTAATGCTAAAGATAGGGAGTTCAGGCGTTGAGATGGGCGTTAAGGCGTTGAGACGGACAACGTTAAGATGAAGCGTCAAGGCCTTGAGACGGGCGTTGACGGGCGTCACTGCATTTCGATGAATTAGTGTCAATTCCATGGAATGTCTAGAAAAATCAGTGCTTCTGAGCTATTTCACCAGGGCGTTGAAGCGTTAATCTGGGCGTTGGCGGGTGTTACTGTCCATCAAAGCAAGCGTATCCCAAAAACGTGCACAGTCGACCTTCAACGGACAATACGGCTTATACTTGTTCTTCACCAGACGTTACGATATGATGCGACACCAGACGAATATGCATGGCATTGTAGACACCGAGGCAGATGCTTATGCTTAGAATTGCCAGTTGATTCTGAGAGTTCGCCGACTGATACCGAAACAGAGACTACTGATACGGAGAGCTTGACCTCAGATAGTCGGACTACGCCCCAGGGAAGTCTGATTGAGGAAGAACCTACCTTTTTGGGATCGTATTATGACAGCAGCTATTAATACTCACACTGCAGCGATCGAGGACGCCGTACAGGATAACTTACAACAGTCGTACATCCAAATGCGCCCCTGCATCAAGAAAACAGCCATGGCGATCTATGAACAGTATAACCTGCCACCGCTTGAAATGAAAGGCGATCACAGGCACATGTCCATGATGAAGACAAAGCGTCACCGGGAAGAGGATATGGGGTTACCACACCGATGCCCTGCAAAATTCGATCAAAATGAGCAAACAGCTTTTCCGGGACATTGCCGCCACAGTATTCTGTCCTGCCCGACGACGATTAGAACAAACAGATCAGAGCGAACATGACCGAAGATTGAACATTCTGAAATGGCGGCTTCTAATTGGAGCAGCCTAAAAGCAGCCGAGAATACGTCTAAGGGACAGGAACGAATATGACAGATGCAGCCCTAAATGGCTGCTCCTGGTTGGACAAGAACATAGTTGAATTGTAAACATACCCAACGCGGCTCCCCCAACGTGGGTATGGTGTGATGAAGGGGATAAGAAAATATATTAAAACTTGTGAACGTGTTGATCTTTCTTTCTATCACCTGTCTGCATCATGGCGTTAAGACATTATGGGACTCGGTATGGAAGACGTTAGGGCGTTACGGCGTTACTGCGTTAAGACGGGCGCTCAGCAACGCCATCGCCACCACCACAAACATCCACCACTACCACACACCACACACACAACACCCTCAACGACACACACACACACCACCGCCACATACCACCACACACACACCCACACACATACTCGCGCACACTCAGCGATTCTATATCCCCTGATCGGGGTCCGGCGGGAGATAGTTAATTTTCATAATTTATTGAAAATATACGTTTGCACACAGGCAACTGCGTCACCAGCAGAAATTCACAAAAACACAACGGGATGTTCCGGGAGATGTAGCACCACAACAGGTTCTTTTTGAACAACAGCTGGTAACATGACCAACAGTCATTCTCGAAAAAAAGCCGCGGTTCAATTCAATTCAACGTTTTATTCATTCGTAAATCGGTTGCAGCAATGAGATATGTTGAAAACGTATTCTTGACGCAAAGTACGGTGGCTTGTTAGGGCCATGCCTTGGTCTTTCCCATTTTCTGCCTTTTTCTAATTTTCAAGATTTCACTTTCGCATTTTCTCTCTTTTCTCGTCATCCTCTTAGATTCATTTTCGATTTTTCAAAAAAAAAAAATTATTAATTTTCAAGAAACTACAATAAATGTTGAAAAATCGAAAATGAATCTAAGAGGATGACAAGAAAAGAGAGAAAATGCGAAAGTGAAACCTTGAAAATTAGAGAAAGGCAGAAAATTGGAAAGATCAATGCATGGCCCTAACAAGCCACCGTATTCCGTCATGGGCAGAGTCATTCTCCTATGTTATTGCAGTTATAACGTTACGTTATATAGCTTCGAATACCATGAAGAGTTAAACGCCGGATACAGACACATAAAAATGATATACGCCCGATCTATTCATCACCCAAAGGACTAGTTGCGATAATATGATTTTCCGTACTTTAGGGCTTGCAATAGGAAGCTATATTTTTTATTTCTGAACCAAAACATCAACTTTTGAGCAACGAAGATGAACTGGACTATAGGGAATATAAGATTACATTTTTTAAAATGGGAAGTGTCAGTTCCAACCCACAACCTGTAACCATCTGGGTCATCTATACGCGGTAAGACTTATGGATGGCGAAGTGTACGCAAATGTTCCGACCCACTGTCGCCAGATCCGATCCAGTCTCGTTTTGACATTCACCTTTGACCCAGATATTTGCAAATATAATAGTCCACATGATAACCTTTTTCCAAAAAAACAGAATCCTGACTGGATATTTTATTTCGTTTTGCACATGTCTTCGTCTCGTATGTGAACATTTTGGTTGAAGATTGAACGCGGGTTGAAGGGAGATAGTGCTATGGTCGAGCTGATTATATTGACAAGATAGATTGGACACTGAGATATCTCCGACGGATAAGCGTATACTCACTCGAAAAAAAAAGTTTTTTAGTTCACTGATACTTTCATTTGTTTTATTTCTGAATAGCAGATTAAAGAAGAGCAAAGCAAAGCAGCACACGAGTTACGAATTTACGTAGTGAACGTCGAGTTCGCAAGACGTTTTCAGGCCATGGTATATACGACCCAACTTGGTCATCTATGCATGATGGTTGATCGGAACTGAATCCGTCAGTTGATATCAACAACGATAGGGCGGATACCCTTTAGAGTGACACTCGAACGAATTTTATGACAGATACGTGGTACCATATGATAATTATATGTAAGAAACAAAACATCAGAACTTTGATTGGAAGCGCCAGCAGACGACACTGATTTTTTATGACGGCGGGTCACAGTGTTTGTATTCAAACTGATGTAGTCATGCGTATATGGAATGGGTCTGCAAAGCCATCTCCTAACAGAACCAATGAATGATTAATATAATTTAACCATGAATGGAAGGTTGATAAACTGGTTCGTATGCACCAAATTTTCAAGATTTTAGTGATCTTGGTTGTGATAAGAAGCAATGTTTTGAGAAGTGGGTCGATATTGACACTGGATCGAAACTGGCGACGTGACCGTATTGTACACTAAACACGTTTTTGTTTATGCATACGAAAAATTAGTCCGACATTAATGCAGATGTTCACGAGACGCTAAAAGTGGATATATGAATTTTCTTTTCCAATTTTGCATCGCATTAACATGTACATAATAAGTAATTTCGGACTAATTTTACTTGTGCATAAGCAGCTACATTTTTAGTACCAGTATCGGGGTATGTAACTGTTTGCTTTGGTTCAGAAATAAAAACGCAGCTTTCTAATGCAGCCATAAGTACGGAAATCCTTCTTATGGTAGCCAGTACTTTTTGTGGTGTGTAGGAAGCGGGGAGGGGGGATTCTGGGGGGGGGGGATTCTGTACCGATCTACATACCCCATAAACTAGCTCTATATCTTCATCTATTTAACAGATAAAGATACATACGGTAGCTGAGGGGTATATGTATAGCGGTGTTGGTCGTAATGAACAGTATAACCTGCCACCGCTTGAAATGAAAGGCGATCACAGGCACATGTCCATGTTGAAGACAAAGCGTCATCGGGAAGAGGATATGGGGTTACCACCCACTGATGCCCTGCAAAATTCGATCAAAATGAGCAAACAGCTTTTCCGGGACATTGCCGCCACAGTATTTTGTCCTGCCCGACGACGATTAGAACAAACAGATCAGAGCGAACATGACCGAAGATTGAACATTCTGAAATGGCGGCTTCTAATTGGAGCAGCCTAAAAGCAGCCGAGAATACGTCTAAGGGACAGGAACGAATATGACAGATGCAGCCCTAAATGGCTGCTTCTGGTTGGACAAGAACATAGTTGAATTGTAAACATACCCAACGCGGCTCCCCCAACGTGGGTATGATGTGATGAAGGGGATAAGAAAATATATTAAAACTTGTGAACGTGTTGATCTTTCTTTCTATCACCTGTCTGCATCATGGCGTTAAGACATTATGGGACTCGGTATGGAAGACGTTAGGGCGTTACGGCGTTACTGCGTTAAGACGGGCGCTCAGCAACGCCATCGCCACCACCACAAACATCCACCACTACCACACACCACACACACAACACCCTCAACGACACACACACACACCACCGCCACATACCACCACACACACACCCACACACATACTCGCGCACACTCAGCGATTCTATATCCCCTGATCGGGGTCCGGCGGGAGATAAAAATTATATTAGTTCATTTTCATAATTTATTGAAAATATACGTTTGCACACAGGCAACTGCGTCACCGGCAGAAATTCACAAAAACACAACGGGATGTTCCGGGAGATGTAGCACCACAACAGGTTCTTTTTGAACAACAGCTGGTAACATGACCAACAGTCATTCTCGAAAAAAAGCCGCGGTTCAATTCAATTCAACGTTTTATTCATTCGTAAATCGGTTGCAGCAATGAGATATGTTGAAAACGTATTCTTGACGCAAAGTACGGTGGCTTGTTAGGGCCATGCCTTGGTCTTTCTCATTTTCTGCCTTTTTCTAATTTTCAAGATTTCACTTTCGCATTTTCTCTCTTTTCTCGTCATCCTCTTAGATTCATTTTCGATTTTTCAAAAAAAAAAAATTATTAATTTTCAAGAAACTACAATAAATGTTGAAAAATCGAAAATGAATCTAAGAGGATGACAAGAAAAGAGAGAAAATGCGAAAGTGAAACCTTGAAAATTAGAGAAAGGCAGAAAATTGGAAAGATCAATGCATGGCCCTAACAAGCCACCGTACTCCGTCATGGGCAGAGTCATTCTCCTTTGTTATTGCAGTTATAACGTTACGTTATTATAGCTTCAAATACCATGAAGAGTTAAACGCCGGATACAGACACATAAAAATGATACGCCCGATCTATTCATCACCCAAAGGACTAGTTGCGATAATATGATTTTCCGTACTTTGGGGCTTGCAATAGGAAGCTATATTTTTTTATTTCTGAACCAAAACATCAACTTTTGAGCAACGAAGATGAACTGGACTACAGGGAATATAAGATTACATTTTTTAAAATGGGAAGTGTCAGTTCCAACCCACAACCTGTAACCATCCGGGTCATCTATACGCGGTAAGACTTATGGATGGCGAAGTGTACGCAAATGTTCCGACCCACTGTCGCCAGATCCGATCCAGTCTCGTTTTGACATTCACCTTTGACCCAGATATTTGCAAATATAATAGTCCACATGATAACCTTTTTCCAAAAAAACAGAATCCTGACTGGATATTTTATTTCGTTTTGCACATGTCTTCGTCTCGTATGTGAACATTTTGGTTGAAGATTGAACGCGGGTTGAAGGGAGATAGTGCTATGGTCGAGCTGATTATATTGACAAGATAGATTGGACACTGAGATATCTCCGACGGATAAGCGTACACTCACTCGGAAAAAAAAGCTTTTTAGTTCACTGATACTTTCATTTGTTTTATTTCTGAATAGCAGATTAAAGAAAAGCAAAGCGAAGCAGCACGCGAGTTACGAATTGACGTAGTGAACGTCGAGTTCGCAAGACGTTTTCAGGCCATGGTATATACGACACACCTTGGTCATCTATGCATGGTGGTTGATCGGAACTGAATCCGTCAGTTGATATCAACAACGATAGGGCGGATACCCTTTAGAGTGACACTCGAACGAATTTTATGACAGATACGTGGTACCATATGATAATTATATGTAAGAAACAAAACATCAGAACTTTGATCGGAAGCGCCAGCAGACGACACTGATTTTTTTATGACGGCGGGTCACAGTGTTTGTATTCAAACTGATGTAGTCATGCGTATATGGAATGGGTCTGCAAAGCCATCTCCTAACAGAACCAATGAATGATTAATATAATTTAACCATGAATGGAAGGTTGATAAACTGGTTCGTATGCACCAAATTTTCAAGATTTTAGTGATCTTGGTTGTGATAAGAAGCAATGTTTTGAGAAGTGGGTCGATATTGACACTGGATCGAAACTGGCGACGTGACCGTATTGTACACTAAACACGTTTTTGTTTATGCACACGAAAAATTAGTCCAACATTAATGCACATGTTCACGAGACGCTAAAAGTGGATATATGAATTTTCTTTTCCAATTTCGGACTAATTTTACTTGTGCATAAGCAGCTACATTTTTAGTACCAGTATCGGGGTATATAACTGTTTGCTTTGGTTCAGAAATAAAAACGCAGCTTTCTAATGCAGCCATAAGTACGGAAATCCTTCCTATGGTAGCCAGTACTTTTTGTGGTGTGTAGGAAGCGGGGGGATTCTGTACCGATCTACATACCCCATAAACTAGCTCTATATCTTCATCTATTCAACAGATAAAGATACATACGGTAGCTGAGGGGTATATGTATAGCGGTGTTGGTCGTATAGAACACATTTTCATATCCACTTCCATCGTGGTGTATGAAAAGGTGAGAAATAATTGTATTCTTACAAAACCAACAAACAATAATTTATTAACGACATTGAAGGCATACACTGCTAACCAAGCCTCTGTGGAAAGTATATGCCAAACATGCAGCAGAAACTATAGGTTTTATGAAGTAATTCCAGTCTATGAATTTCCAATGGGCAATTTGCACTACGGTCCAAGTCATTCCCTGGAAATTGCTGTCTGGCCTTAAGGGCCACGATAAGAGGGGGGCGGGGCTCGCCGTTGGGTGCCAACGACCCCCGCGCAGCGCCCAACCCTAAGCTTTTCCTTCCTCATGTTAGATAGCACAATGCTCGGCTCTCTAATAAGTAAGCATAGGATTTTGTAACCGAAACCATATTGGCAAACAGAACGAATATTTCATAGCGTTATCACTATAGATGGTATTTCCCCGATATACGATATTGGTTTACCTAGACTGATAACGACATGTGATTTCACAGGGATGAAATGTAGGCCCTAGTACACCCGATATACGATATTGGTTTACCTAGATTGATAACGACATGTGATTTCACAGAGATGAAATGTAGGCCCTACCACACCCGATATACGATCTTGGCTTACCTAGATTGATAACGACATGTGATTTCACAGGGATGAAATCTAGGCCCTACCACACCCGATATACGATATTGGTTTACCTAGATTGATAACGACATGTGATTTCACAGGGATGAAATGTAGGCCCTACCACACCCGCTATACAATATTGGTTTACCTAGATTGATAACGACATGTGATTTCACAGGGATGAAATGTAGGCCCTACCACACCCGATATACAATATTGGTTTACCTAGATTGATAACGACATGTGATTTCACAGGGATGAAATGTATGCCCTACCACACCCGATATACGATATTGGTTTACCTAGATTGATAACGACATGTGATTTCACAGGGATGAAATGTAGGCCCTACCACACCCGATATACGATATTGGTTTACCAAGATTGATAACGACATGTGATTTCACAGGAATGAAATGTAGGCCCTACCACACCCGCTATACGATATTGGTTTACCTACATTGATAACGACATGTGATTTCACAGGGATGAAATGTAGGCCCTACCACACCCGATATACGATCTTGGCTTACCTAGATTGATAACGACATGGGATTTCACAGGGATGAAATGTAGGCCCTATCACACCCGATACACGATATTGGTTTTAGATTGATAACGACATGTGATTTCACAGGGATGAAATGTAGGCCCTACCACACCCGATATACGATCTTGGTTTACCTAGATTGATAACGACATGTGATTTCATAGGGATGAAATGTAGGCCCTACCACACCCGATATACGATATTGGTTTACCTAGATTGATAACGACATGTGATTTCACAGGGATGAAATATAGGCCCTACCACACCCGATATACGATATTGGTTTACCTAGATTGATAACGACATGTGATTTCACAGGGATGAAATGTAGGCCCTACCACACCCGATATACGATATTGGTTTACCTAGATTGATAACGACATGTGATTTCACAGGGATGAAATGTAGTCCCTACCACACCCGATATACGATCTTGGTTTACCTAGATTGATAACGACATGTGATTTCACACGGATGAAATGTAGGCCCTACTACACCCGATATACAATATTGGTTTACCTAGATTGATAACGGCATGTGATTTCACAGGGATGAAATGTAGGCCCTACCACACCCGATATACGATCTTGGTTTACCTAGATTGATAACGACATGTGATTTCACAGGGATGAAATCTAGGCCCTACCACACCCGATATACGATCTTGGCTTACCTAGATTGATAACGACATGTGATCTCACAGGGACGAAATGTAGGCCCTACAACACCCGATATACGATATTGGTTTACCTAGATTGATAACGACGTGAATTCACAGGGATGAAATGTAGGCCCTACCACACCCGATATACGATCTTGGCTTACCTAGATTGATAACGACGTGTGATTTCACAGGGATGAAATGTAGGCCCTACCACACGCGATATACGATATTGGTTTACCTAGATTGAAACGACATGTGATTTCACAGGGATGAAATGTAGGCCCTACCACACCCGATATACGATATTGGTTTACCTCGATTGATAACGAGATGTGATTTCACAGGGATGAAATGTAGGCCCTACCACACCCGATATACGATATTGCTTTACCTACATTGATAACGACATGTGATTTCACAGGGATGAAATGTAGGCCCTACCACACCCGATATACGATCTTGGCTTACCTAGATTGATAACGACATGTGATTTCACAGGGATGAAATGTAGGCCCTACCACACCCGATATACGATCTTGGCTTACCTAGATTGATAACGACATGTGATTTCACAGGGATGAAATGTAGGCCCTACCACACCCGATATACGATCTTGGCTTACCTAGATTGATAACGACATGTGATTTCACAGGGATGAAATGTAGGCCCTACCACACCCGATATACGATATTGGCTTACCTAGATTGATAACGACATGTGATTTCACAGGGATGAAATGTAGGCCCTACCACACCCGATATACGATCTTGGCTTACCTAGATTGATAACGACATGTGATTTCACAGGGATGAAATGTAGGCCCTACCACACCCGATATACGATCTTGGCTTACCTAGATTGATAACGACATGTGATTTCACAGGGATGAAATGTAGGCCCTACCACACCCGATATACGATCTTGGCTTACCTAGATTGATAACGACATGTGATTTCACAGGGATGAAATGTAGGCCCTACCACACCCGATATACGATCTTGGCTTACCTAGATTGATAACGACATGTGATTTCACAGGGATGAAATGTAGGCCCTACCACACCCGATATACGATCTTGGCTTACCTAGATTGATAACGACATGTGATTTCACAGGGATGAAATGTAGGCCCTACCACACCCGATATACGATCTTGGCTTACCTAGATTGATAACGACATGTGATTTCACAGGGATGAAATGTAGGCCCTACCACACCCGATATACGATCTTGGCTTACCTAGATTGATAACGACATGTGATTTCACAGGGATGAAATGTAGGCCCTAGCACACCCGATATACGATCTTGGCTTACCTAGATTGATAACGACATGTGATTTCACAGGGATGAAATGTAGGGCCTACCACACCCGATATACGATCTTGGCTTACCTAGATTGAAAACGACATGTGATTTCACGGGGATGAAATGTAGGCCCTACCACACCCGATATACGATATTGGTTTACCTAGATTGATAACGACATGTGATTTCACAGGGATGAAATGTAGGCCCTACCACTCCCGATATACGATATTGGTTTACCTAGATTGATAACGACATGTGATTTCACAGGGATGAAATGTAGGCCCTACCACGCCCGATATACGATCTTGGCTTATCTAGATTGATAACGACATGTGATTTCACAGGGATGAAATGTAGGCCCTACCACACCCGATATACGATATTGGTTTACCTAAATTGATAACGACATGTGATTTCTCAGGGATGAAATGTAGAAATTAGCTCAGTTGCTGAGTTTTGAGGATAGATTGGTATTATTCAACTAAACATAGAAAGAGTTTTGTATAATTTGAGTGAATTATGTTCGTTTGGTTAAAATTAACTTCATTTCACAATAAAATGCGATCGGATCGATCGATTACCAAAGGCACTATTTCGTAGCCGGCTCACTACTTCATCGCGATACGCTCCCCACGGGTGCGAAGTTGTGCGTTCTAAATTCCGCCAATCCGGAAATAGCCGAACGTGAGATTGTGTATTTCTAACCACCAGCATATTTCTTGTTTGTTTTGCGATTCTGGCGTTCGGCCATCGAGTCATGCCTTCGTGATAGTGATATCTCGCAGTAGGGAGTCTCGCGGGACCAGAATGATTCGGCCACAAGATCAAAAACAGCATTTTGGAGAAGCAATCTATTTAATTTCGCTTTTAGCACTCATCTGAATCATTCTAATGCTACCTGCATAATACGTTTATGAGTGAAATTTTCATGAGATTTGATGGCGATGAATATCAAATTCAATGATAAAATAACAGTCAAATTTAATCTCAATCCAGATTTAATTGCCTGTTGGTTACGGTATTTAATTCGCCTATAGAGATCAATACATGTTGATGCATGTGTTCGTGTTGCTAAGCTATTAATGTAAATTAATACCGGTCGTTCCCTAAATAATATACACAAATGTATATGGAGATTTATTTCCTAATGTGGTACTATGAAATATTTATACACCCAAGCCCTCGAAGTCGCGGACGCGGTTATTGTGTGATTTGTAACTCCCATACTAAAATCAATATAAACATTGTCATGTTTTGTTCGCAGTATTGGTGTTACTCTTCCATCGCGTCTGAATAATTTTAATTTCTATAGCAATATATTGATGTTTGAAAGTCGAGGACGCCTGGCCAATGAGAAAGTTTTAATCTTTGGTGTGGAACTGAAGTCTGTTCATTTTAATTAGTCGTCTTTGGAGCTTGTCAAAAATCAATCGTTATCTCTGCATTAATTTTCTTTTCTGCAGCGTGTATAACAAGCTGAAGTTTACGAAATGACTCCGTAATATCGATAATATATCACGCTTGAAAAAACTTTGTTGTTGTCTCCATATAAAGCTCCTGTACAGTTGTTTCACGTACCGGGCCTCAGCCACACAGGGAGACGTCATAATGTATTCGTGTTCACTGACACAAAGGTCAATAAGTGACCTTTGACCTAGTGACCAAAATATCAATAGGATGAGAGTTATTCCCCAACTATAGCTTCAGCTGAAACCATTTTCTGACCTAGACGGCGTTTGACCTTTTGACCTAAACATAAAATAAGGTTCTTCTTTGCCCCACATTCGCTGTATACCCATTATTTGGTACGAATTCATAAACCGGAACTAAAAATTTTCTCTTTTTTTCAGATTTTCTAGTTGAGTAACCATGACCTTTCATCTAGTGACCTCAAAATCAATAGGCTGAGTTTTGAAAACTATTGTTTCAACGGAAAAGTGTGACTCAGATACACGCACACATCCACACACGTACCCGCCACGTCGCACACATAGGAATACACCATTCAAATTTAATACTTTGACACAGCATTTATATATAATTGTTATAGCTAGCATAGATTTAATACACCATTCAAATTTAATACTTTGATACAGCATTTATATATAATTGTTATAGCTAGCATAGATTTCATACAGCATATATCGCTGAAAAGTTATAAGAAATCTGTTAGATTAAAATATTATAGCGGTGACAGACTCTCGACGATTATGGTAATTCAACAAGCAGCCAGAGGATGCTAGGTCCCCCGCCAAAATGGCAGCAATATTTATAAGCGCTGTCGGTTTCAGAAGATATTCATGAGGATGGCAACAGCTACTTCACAGGCGTAAGAAGCAGAGGGGTCTTTCCACCTTCCCAGGTTTGAGATCAACTCCGAATGGCTGACTGAATGTTGATTGCTACTGTAATATATTTTCTTTACCATGTAGCATGAAAATTATGTAACCGAAATGCAACCCCAAGAGACAACTCATGGCATATTATCTGCAAACTAAATTTGACAAGAATATGAAGGCATCCTCAACCTATTGCCCAGAAACCAAATTTAGACTTTGCCACAAGGAGTCACCACCTGTAGGTGCAAGCAGGCAAAACACAATCCCAAATGACATCTCATGTCATGGTATCGGCATATGAACTTTGAGACTCTGAAGAGGGGTCCTCAAGTTATTGCCGGTACTAGATGCCCACCAGTGTTCATGTTATTTGGGGCGGGTCACATATGAATACAAAATTTGAGAATAATCTGATGAGCAGTTGCCAAATTTTTGCCCGGAAACAAATTTTTCCACCAGGAGACGCCACCTGTAGGCAGAAGCGGGAAAAATACAATCCCAAGGAACATGGTATCGTGGGGACATCTGCATACCAAATTTGAGAAGAATCCGATGAGCCGCAACGTTTCTCATGTTACCCAGAAAGGTATATATGTAGGATATTTCAAAGAAATTCGACCAAGTGTTTCTAAGTTATCACTTGCAGCATGGAATAATGGAATGAACTCTAGTGGCGCCACCTCCGAGTGGATTTTGCTGAAACGCATCACCAACGGTGTTTTGTCGCAGGGAATGCATTTACCAAATTTCGAAGAAATCCGACAAATTGTTCGAAAGTTATCGCTCGCGAAGGATTTGAACAAACATGAACAGTCATGCATTAAAGATTTGAACAAGACCCAGTGGCGCCACCTACAGGCGGATCTTGCTGAAACGTAATACCAGCGACATCTTGTCGCAAAGAATGCAGATGCCAAATTTCGGAGGAATCCGACAAAGCATTTAGGAGTTATCGCTTACGCAGTATTGCACGGACATGCACTAAATATTGGAACAAGACCCAGTGGCGCCACCTACAGGCGGATCTTGCTGAAACGTAATACCAACAGACGTCTTGTCGCAAAGAATGCAGATGCCAAATTTCGGAGGAATCCGACAAAGCATTTAGGAGTTATCGCTTATGAAGCATTTGCACGAACATCCACGGACATGCACTAAGATTGGAACAAGACCCAGTGGCGCCACCTACAAGCGGATCTTGCTGAAACGTAATACCAACAGACGTCTTGTCGCAAAGAATGCAGATGCCAAATTTCGGAGGAATCTGACAGAGCATTTAGGAGTTATCGCTTACGAAGTATTTGCACGGACATGCACTAAAGATTGGAACAAGACCCAGTGGCGCCACCTACAGGCGGATCTTGCTGAAACGTAATACCAAGAGACGTCTTGTCGCAAAGAATGCAGGTGCCAAATTTCGGAGGAATCCGACAAAGCATTTAGAAGTTATTGCTTACGAAGTATTTGCACGGACATGTCCGTGCATGCACGGACACATAGAAGCAAGACCCCAGTGGCGCCACCTACAGGCAGATCTCGCTGAAACGTAATACCAAGAGACGTCTTGTCGCAAAGAATGCAGGTGCCAAATTTCGGAGGAATCCGACAAAGCATTTAGAAGTTATTGCTTACGAAGTATTTGCACGGACATGTCCGTGCATGCACGGACACATAGAAGCAAGACCCCAGTGGCGCCACCTACAGGCGGATCTTGCTGAAACGTAATACCAAGCGACGTCTTGTCGCAAAGGATGCAGATGCCAAATTTCGGAGGAATCCGACAAAGCATTTAGAAGTTATTGCTTACGAAGTATTTGCACGGACATGTCCGTGCATGCACGGACACATAGAAGCAAGAACCATTTTAAAGTCCCCGGCCGCGTTGCGGCGGGGGACAAAAATAAACAAGGGGAATAACTGTGTTGCTCCGACGGAAGTGCGTGCGCGCCTGTTGTTCTGACGGCGCACGTAAGAATATAGCTATTTTTCAAGCTTCGTTGTCGACGATAAAAGTGCCTAGATCGGGTGAATATTTGCTTTCGCGGTTTATGCGTACTGTTCTGAGACTAAATACGGATGGATTTGTACAGCGAAGTAAGTTCTCTAATTTAAGACAAACACTCAGTCGACTAAAATTGCGCTCCAAAATATTTGAGTGAATCGGCTTGTGTCTATATCTTATGGTGTTCTATTTGGGCGAAGTTTGCGTCGCGTGGCGACTTTTAGAAACTCGCCACTCGCCACGCGCCGTGAACCTCTCCGGCGCGCGGCGACTGGCGACTTTCTGCTATCTCTTAACCTGCAAAAACTCGCCAGTCGCCACCCGCCGTAAAACACGGCGAGTTTCGCTCTATCTCTTAACCTGGAAAAACTCGCCGCGCGCCACTCGCCGGATGAACCACGGCGCACGGCGACTGGCGACTTTTGATTGTAGTGAAACTCGCCACTCGCCACACGCCGTGGACCTCTCCGGCGCGCGGCGACTGGCGACTTTCTGCTATCTCTTCACCTGCAAAAACTCGCCAGTCGCCACCCGCCGTAAAACACGGCGAGTTTCGCTCTATCTCTTAACCTGGAAAAACTCGCCGCGCGCCACTCGCCGGACAAACCACGGCGCGCGGCGACTGGCGACTTTTGATTTCTAGAATTTTCAGGACTTTTT
The DNA here is from genome assembly GCA_036873755.1 of Hanleya hanleyi. Taxonomy (NCBI): domain Eukaryota; kingdom Metazoa; phylum Mollusca; class Polyplacophora; order Lepidopleurida; family Hanleyidae; genus Hanleya; species Hanleya hanleyi. Next base: position 5,034 of record JAVTVY010049128.1, on the reverse strand, counting down.
CTCAAGTGCGCATGCCCGAGGAACAATCGGGGACAGATAACTTTGGGCGCCCAAACATATTCGGGAATAAAGGTTTTATATCAGTAATATTTGCACAGGGCCATAGACCACAACCTTGCAAGTTTCCAAATTCAATTTCGTCTAGTATGTCCTCGTAACATATCCACAAGAAGTGTTGACAAAATCGACACTGTATACATATTGGATAGGGACGAACTTGTGACACGAAGCTCTTAGACAGAACTAGATCAGCTCATGACTTTGTAGTCTCATTCTCGTGATTTTAAGCTGTGGACAACAGTTTCTATGAACGCTAAACCTGACATGTTTACCGACCCACTCGCTCAGGGATGGACAGACTCGGGAACGCCTTGATGACATTTTTAAAGACCACGCTAAAGAGAACCTAATTTTGCTCTCTTTTGAGAAGCTCTCTCTCTGTATTGACCTCGCACACTTTGATAACGGATTGGTACAGGCATGGAACACGCTGGTAAATCCATTGTTCTTCCATGGTACATCATACAATATATATCATTATATTTTCAGCATGGTACACCACGATACATAGCCCGATAATATATAAGGGCTCATGTAATGGTCGTTCAGTTGACCATGAGCCCGTTGAGTTCTACAGCTTGATATTTCTGAGTCAAATTACGAAATAATTCCTTGTTTACTATGGTAAAGCACCCAGAATAGATCGCGCTGCAATAGGATAAGTCTAAGTTTGGAGACGAAGGCCGTAGGCCTAAGTGATCAAACGTGAAGACTCATCCTATTGCAGCACGAACTATTCTGGGTGTTTTACCGCAGTAAACAAGGAATTCTTTCTATTCTACCATACTGAAAGCGACACAATGTGGAGCTGTTTCCTGAAAAGAAAGATATTCTCGTGTATTTAAAACTGGATTAACACCCCTATACCTGACAAAAAAATGCTTTGGCCCGCCAATTAATCGTAGCAAGTCGCGTGCCTGAAATCGACACGGGTTAGAGAGTCCACAGTATGACAGCTATTGGGGCGTGCTAAACACCATTAACGATCAAAATGATGCAAGCGTGACCCTTAGTTTTAGAATACATGTGAAATTCTCCCGTCGTCCAATGATTGGATTGTGTACCGATAATACATCCAAAAAGGTTTAATGACGTCAACAACTTTGAATAAATCTCCGCGAAAAACCCCCTCTTTTTTCCAACTTTAATTGGCTCCATGATGTACGGCAACAGGATGTAAAAAATACAGGCAGACGATAAATTTTGATATCCATTTCAATCTTATTACTCTTCTGGCTGACTGGAGGAGTTCAACTGGACACGCGAAGAAAATGATGACGTCATATAATCCACACCGATTGGTTGTGAGGTAACATCTAATGGAATTAGATGCCACCTGGGCTTCCTTCTTTATATGTAATAATGTTATTTGGTAAAACACATGGGGTGTGATAGAATTGCTTAATTAATCTGATATCATCCCAGTATTATAGCGAGTCACTGCTGTGGTTCTTTATGTGATATTCCCCTCGAAGGTCCGTTAACTTATCCTACGTCGATTCGTGAATTTTGGATTTTACACACTGTTAGACGCATGATTGCGCAAAAATGTGGGGGTGGGGAATGGCTCAATGTCACACCCAAGGTAATTTCACTTATATAGTGACAGCCGGTTTGGTTGGAAGAAGCCGGAGTACCCGGAGAGAACCACCGCCCGTCGGCAAGTAACTGGCAAACTTTCACACATGCACACTTTGGGCTCGAACCCGTGGAGGCTAAGAATATTCGGTGATTAAGAATGTCCGGCTCCTGTCTTCTAACCCAGCTGCAGGACACTTTTCTCCACATTGGGGACAAGTGTCCGTCCTCAGTCGCAATAGAAAAGGACAGGAGAAGGGACATTAATTACCAGGACATTCTTATCCATCACACCGGTTCAGTGGTGTGAGGCTAGCGGTCACCAGCTAAGTTTCGGTGAGCAATTTTTGAACAGTTGACTGATTCGTGATAATACACACGGACGGATTCCGAATCGTGAATAGAGTCATAAAAGTTTAATGCACTCGTGTTGACAATAAAACACATGAGAATGAATAATATGATTGATCGTGTCGTTGCAAAGAATGCGCGTATAAGTCGACAGAAAATAAGTTGAATTTCTCTTACCATACGCAACTATAACTACCCCCTCCCCCTCCCCACCCAAACTCATACATATGCATGTGTATTACCTACGGTTACAGATTGGCGTCCAGGGTCTGGACTTTATTTTGAATTACAAGCGTCTGGTCCGTCATTCATAATTCAGCCGTCGTCCATTAGAGAATATCCGCGTCCATAATCCAAAGATCTATTCCATATTCCATATAACAGTATTAGCACCAAATTCAAAAAGACAATCATAGTATACATAAACATAGGCTTGTTTCCTGCAAGAGCGAAGCGGTCAACAGTTTTCAATGATGCCGGCAAGACATCATGATGTTCCAAAAATATCAAATCCGTATCGCTGATCAGTATTCTTAATCCATAATATTCGTTGTAAAGTCGTCATCTAAAGAACGATGTATCTCAGCCACGCTTTGATTGTGACTGTTCATATGCGTACCATGAGAATCTTGAATTTTTGAAGTTCGTCTGACCTTAACTTTGTTCAAGCTGTTCAGTACTGGGTAATAACTTATTACACCATAGTACCGTTTTGTGACCTGCAATGGATTTTATGCGTTGGACATCTGATGTACATTAATATCCATGTACATTTGATGTTGATGCCCATGTACATATGGCAAGTTGATTGTAATGCCTGATGACTGACATTCTCAGTATAGAGCGGTAATTTAGTCTTAAGGTGTCACGTTCTATATACCAATGTTCAGACGTATATATGTTCATGGATTCAAAGGCGGCTCCAAATTAGTTTTTTAACTACGCATGCAGTTGTTGCGATGATGATGCTACACAGTTATAAAATTCGTCCATATTCTATTGGCTGTCCGCGAATCGATAGAACTGAAATGGCGTAACGAGTCTGGAATGGCCAGATGTAGGGGGCGCTGTCGTTCCCCGATCTGGAGAGCAGCAGTTTCGAAGAAAAACAAGATGAAATGCTGACGTTAATATGTCCGTATTTAGTTGTCCCTTTGGGATTACGCAGCCTTTGTTCTGTCTGTGTATACTACTTCGATCATACATGAGCAGACTGCGTAACTGGAATCGATTAGCAACAAGCTGAACATCCTCAATTTGTAATTTCCTAAAGAGCACAAACAGTATATATCGCTAGCAATCTATTTAATTTACCTTTTGCCACTCGAACGAAGCGTTCATCGCTTCCAGAAAGAGAGTAAATTTTTCATGAGATTTGGCGACGATAAACTCTGTTGATAAAATATCAAATGTAATTTCAATTCAAAGTTTACTGCCTGCCTCTCATGCCCCTGTACATGCCATGCTCGAAATTTAATATTCATCGATTAAAAAATTCGTGTTTACGAGCTGTTATTGTGAATTTGGATCGTAATTTTTGTGTACGTAGAAAAATACTCCAGAGAATCGACATTATTTCCTACGTGTAAAGTGGAGTGTTAAAATATTGAAAAGGCGGACAGAGGTGTTTTTGATGACATGAAACAACCCATTAACGAAGAACTAAAGTCTCTCCATTTAATTAGTCGTCGACTTTGGGGCTCGTCAAAAATCAATAGTTAACTTCGCATAAATGTTTTTTTTTGTTTTTGTTTGCACCATGTATAGCAGGTAAAACTCTACAAAATGACTACCATCACTACGTGATATCGATCATATATCACGCTCGAAATAAATTTGTAATTCTCTCCGTATAAAACTCGACTATTGATATTTCTTGTACCGGGGCTCAATAACATAGGGAAAAGTCATAATATATGCGTGTTCGAGTTGACAAAGGTCATTGATGTCATATAAAGTTATAACCGGTTGTCCATATTTGTGTCGCAATTGCGACAATTATGCCATTAGCAGTTGTCAGATCGCTAGCTTATGTGGCGACTCTGCATGCAGAGCCAAACACTATTGTTGCAATTGCGACATCTGCTGGCGACAGCATGCAGAGTCGATCATTAATGACGCAATTACGATAATTGTGTCATTTGTAGTTGCTATTGCAATTTCTCATTGTCGTACATGTGACATCAACGGTTAACAGTGTACATGTCAACCCTAATGTGGAATGGTGGAAGACGAGCTGATGTGAGAAGTAGGGGGTGAAGGCAGCTTTATCTGATTGGGGAGGTTAGGAGCTGGGTGTACATGCGGAATCATAATCCAATGAAAAGATCAAGAAAGGAACTTCCACCCAGGTGCCAGACATTCACCGATAATGGCGGGTGTAACTTTCGAGTTACTATCGCACGATGCACCATACTGATGGATGATAAATACAGTATACCCATACCGTATTTGAGAACCAAGTCAGGGCCTTCGAGTTAAATCTGACCTTCCTCTATTTATTACGACATACAGAGACGGCCGACCAGATCCGGTACTTTTAGCTGAGTAACAATACCTTCCAGTACGACCGGCGCTTCCACATCACGAATCTTGCGTCACTGGAGATGGCACTGGTCCAACTGGAGACCTCGCAATGGGCCTGTCAACAACGTCCCAACGCCAAATTGCAGGTGCAGATGACGGCCAACCTGACATTTTACGTGACTACAACCGATTAAACCATTACTTGACACGGTTGAAATGCCGGATAACCATGCTGAAAAACGGACTTTCACGGACTTTTCCTCCCTATATATACGAGGGAAAGTCAAATCGTGTGTTAGTCACGTCCTAACCATGACGGATGGTATAATACATGTACGTGCGTTTCTCAGTCTGAATCCCGATGTATTTCTGCACATATATGAGAATAACGTCGATATCATGAGAGAGGGAGAGATCTGTTATGGTACGGGACCTACACTACAACGACCGATTCACACTTGTCTGTCCTGGGATGGTTGGACCTAATTCAAAAGGATGTTGTCTGGTGGACGGTAACCT